>OX638255.1:6361680-6455369 GCA_951806755.1 Brenthis hecate
TTTATTACGAAATCATTTTCCTATCAAATATTATCGCTCTCTATAAACACGATATTTCAAACATGAGAGCAAACCATCTTAAAGTCTTTAGCAAGATATCATTAGTGTATAGTCCGTTTAAGTGCAAATAATATTTTCTAAGAAATCTCATACATATTTATACGTATTCCAAAGAAAACCTTGCCGAGATCCATGCGACATCATGAACAGAATAATTTTGTGCTTTTATTTATACTCTTTAGGGAAATGTGCAAGAAGTTTTCAACCATAGTATTAGTTAAGTATAAATGAAAGTAAATAATATTTTTATAATTTTTTGGTAGCCAAAATTTGTGCTACCAAAATGAATATTTGCCTGAAGTGAGATTTGAGCCTGTAAACTATATAGGAATAAGTCCGATATGAGACAGTTGTTTTATGATTACCGCGAATATTTGAAATTTATAAACTCGTATACCTATAAAACAAAGTCGGGTTCGTTACAACACTAATAGCTCGATATCTGCTGGACCGATTTTGATGATCTTTCATTTGTTGGTTTTGTCTCCACCCCAAATAGCAGAATAACTATTAAAACATCGGAAAAATTTACGAAAAAAAAATTACATTTATATGGCTAATGCCGGGTAATAACTATTTATATCTATTTACAACTTAGTTTTACCACTAGTTTTAAATAAAACTACCTGTTTGTATTTTTCGCGGTTTTATATTTTTGTTCCCGACGTTGCAAATGCTTTACAGCGAACATTGTCACGGGAGAGACTAGCTTTTAGACTAAAAATTAACAGACAGTACCTACCCACAAAATTATATAATAATTTAAAAGAATTATAGAAGAGGGCTGGATATTATCATCATCGTGGGATCCTGTTATTAATGTAGAAAAATGAAAAACCAAAAATCAACGTAATAGACCTTTAGATGTAATAAGCTCCGTGTAGATCAGAATGACAGCAATCAAAATTAATACTTTATTTTTTTTAATTTATAAATAGGGCAATAACGTGACTAGAATTAGAATTTTTAAATTTATAACTACAGTAGCGACTCACCTTTGCTTCCCCATACAAACTTTCACCCCCATTTCCACCCCCATAAGGGATGATTTCCAGGATAAAAACTATCCTATGTCCTTTCCAGGGTCTCAAACTATTACCAAATTTCATCTAAATCGGTTCAGTCGTTTCGGAGCCTATTCGATACAAACAAACAAATTTTTCCTCTTTATAATATTAAAATAGATTAACAGCAGCACTAAATATAACAATTTTTTTAAAGGTTAATTAAGGGTTTAGTTCTTACATAAAAAATATTACTATATTTAAAAGAAATTTTATTAGCCTCCAACGATTATCTCAAAATGAACGTTCAGTATAGGCAGTGGTAATAAAATCCTAACTGAGTTGAATCTGTACTTAAATATTTTTATGGAATATCTTATTGAAATAGTCATTATTATTGAACAGAGGCCGAATCGTTTGTTTTTATGTTTTTAGAATTTTTGTCTGTCTGTCAGTCTAGGGACGCATCACGGGAAAACCACTGGACAGATTTTGATGAAATTTGGCATACCAAATTTATTAATTATCATATATTAATTATCATCATAATGATAACTGATTATCCGGGTCAACATATAAAATACTTTTTACTGCGGGAAAATATCTCAACTTTGAGAAATCTATAGCAACTGTTAAAACATACCTAGGGACGAACCCGAGCGGAGTGAGGTTTGGGTTGTGGGTAGAGTTGCGGGTAGTGGATATATATTTATAATTGTTTCAACGTTTAGTAACATTTGAATTAATGGTCCAGACATACAAATTACTATTACAAAAACGTAAACATACGTATTATAAAAACGTAATTTTACATAATACTATCTTTTCGATTTTTTTTCGGATTTATTTTGATTTTAGTTTCCCGAGGTTTGAACTTACGTTATATCAAAAATCTTAATACTTGCGTAATATTCAAAATCTTATAAAACCAAGTTTTGTATTAACTATTATTATTGAAGTATGTTTTAATTATAATTTTTTTATTATAAAATTCTATTGATAAATATATTTTACTTGTACCAATTTCGTATTGGATGAAAAAATACATAAATAGTGTATTTACAGTACAAAGCATGTATTCCAGTTATGACATTCATCTAAACCCTGATTTACTGTAGTCACTAACGAACTCGATAGCGAGCGCTTGCAGATGATTTATTTGCTTCCAACAGCTTCACAATTATTGGAAAGTTTTATGAATAAGAATTTATTCAAAGTTTTATAGCCGAGTTTTAGCAAAGTCGTCTCGTTTGAATGAAAATATTAAAATATATTCGTGCATAAAATGATTTTACTTCTATCCTCATATATCTGCTAAATATTTGAATGTCCACTATTGTTAGTTCGTAGTCACAGATGAAGACAAATTGTCATATAAATTGCAAGTAATGCCTTATAGTAGGTATCGACTCTGGGATATAGAGATGTTTGACTCATGTCTAATCTGTGTTACGCATAGCATTAATGTAAATTCGTAATTCGAGACAAATTATAGTAAAAAAACAATATTAAACTTATTAACAAGTATTTTTGATAATAAAAAAAAACGATTTTAAGAAATTTCTGTGTTCGTCCACCTGAAAGCTGCCACTGGGTCGGAATAAAATTTTCTCTCCTATTCTTCTACAGTCTTTTAAAAGTTATATATTATAATAATTATTACAAAATATATTCATAAATAGAATAGAAAATACGTAAGTATTTTTAAAAGACAATGTTTTACAATGAGATGTGTTTAATGTACGTGCGCACACACAAGGGAGTCGAGAGTGGTGGTGTAGAACAGGCATAATCGCATGACAGCTTATATCCGTCACGCCACCATTTGTCGTAATAACATGAGTCGAGTTTACTGCAAAGGCGCGCCAATAGATTTCACATCAAAAACAAAAATTCGTGTCATTCTAGATTTCTTAGGGCACAGGTTGTACTCAAACAAAAGTGCACTCTTTGATATTGTTTCACCCTCAAACTCCGATTTAACGACAAATCGACACTCTTGATGAGAAATCAGCCACAGGATCGACAGCTTTACGTGTTCTGCTTCAGCAGGAGGTGTAGAATGGCCGACGTCAAACACCAAGTTGTCAGTGAGAATTTATTGACATAAACGCACAGATAACTTTGCAGTCGTACATGCTAGCATATAGACCAAAGGAACAGTCCACATATTAGGTATCTAAAACATATATTTTACCCTCACTTAAGTCACATATAATCCAATAAAAACGTGACACAGATACAAACATTATTTGCAGAATTTGATGACTAATGCAAATATTTAACCTGACTGGAAATCGGTTTATTCGCACAAATGTCGGCATCAAAAATTATTATAATTATAATTTTTCCTTTTTACGAGGCAAGATCAACTTACACTATTTAAAATATAAATCTAAATATTACAAATCTAAGACTAAGTAGTTGGGTACAGATATTTGTATATCATAGAAGGTACATAAAAAAGTAGCTAACTCTATGGCTCATCAACTATCACTATGCAAAAATCACGTTATATTGTGTTGTTTGTTACTACTTGTTGCTACAAGAATGAAAACTCACTTTCGCATTTATAATATAGCTAACGACATTTGAGGAACAAGTACTTGTTGTATGGTAGCCATTACAAGTGGGACGGCGGTAGGCGATTAAAAATTAAAATATTCATAATTTATTTATATATTCAAATGGCCGTCAGGTTGCATAGGTATGCGGGCGGCGGATAGAGGTGTGCGGTGGATTTATAAGGGGTTTATTCGATTATACTATAACTACCTTATTTGGGTATTTTTATTTTAAAGACTAGATATATCATATAAAATACTAGCGTTTACCCGTGTTTCAGCCGACGTGGTTTATTTATGTTGCTCCACTTCTAATTCTTAGAGCTTGACTAAGTTTGTAATGACTCTACTTGCTGTGCCAGAGGGTAGCGGATTTGAGTCCCGCTGGGGGCATTCATTTGTGTGATGAGCACGAATGTTTGTACTAAAGTCGTGGGTGTTTATACATATTTATAATATGTATGTATTCAAAATTATATAATAATGTGTAATCAACTGTCTGGTATCCATAAAACAAGCCTCGTAGCTTACCATGGAACTAGATAGATAGATAGATAGTGTGTTATTGTCCCAATATATTTATTATTATTTATTTATCTTACATCGCTTATAATCTTTTTTAATAAATCGGTAGTTCCAGAGATTAGCATGTTAAAACAAAAAAATCCAGCTTTATTAGAATAGACAAATGACTAGGTCCAACACCTAAGGTCAATTGAAAATTTTAAGTATAATCCGTGCATGCGAGTTACCTTTTGATTTTTCTTTTTATTGCAAACCGTTCTCATTTAATGAAAATTCCAAATTGATAATTTATCATTCACACTATTATTTCTTCACGTAACCTATAAAAAGAAGAAGTTAAAGTATTTATTTAATGGTGTAATTTACATTACATCTACATTTTATTATTAGAAATTGTGTGATAATTTTATGTTTGTTTCTACTCTTCACATACTAATTTACGAGTGTGAAAATGGATACAACACAAATTGCTTCGGTGCGTTTTACATAAAAGAAATATTAAATGTAGCGATGGGCATCGTAAGTTTTTACTGCAAGCGTCGGCACTTGTTCCAGTAGGTATATAAGGCAGGTTGACCACAAGGATATGGATAAGAGAATCGCATAGATATATTATATCGAAAAAAAAAAATGCTTTGAAGGTCTATGATTTTTTCAAGTTACGCGATGTATGTATTTCTTTTAATATATTGCATCCTTCGTTCAGAAAAAAGTACTAGATACACAATTAGCGACAAAAAAGGTGCTCACCGAATGAGCGCTCATTTTAACACTGGAGCGCGCTTTTAATTTAATTTTATTGTGAAAACAACTGTAAGCATTGTATTTAAGGTTCAATTTACATTCAGAAGTGCTTATAATAAGTCTTGTTTCATTTCATTGTCGTATATTTATTTCAACTAGAGTTATTACCTAAACACAATTGATGAGTCTTAAGGGAACGTCTGCATGTGATTGTATATCTAATACTTTTTTGATCGATGATTTCATCAGACTTGTTTCCACCAGATAAAGTAGTCTATGTCAGTCTCCGACCTATAAGTGATATTTGTAACATTACGGGTGAAGTTGCGTTGTTCTATAGTAGTCGCCATGACAGAAGGACAAATTTACAATCTGCATTTTTATATTACAAGTAGTTAAGATAAATATTAATATTTAAAATTGAAAAAAAAAATACAGATTGGAGATCAAGATGAAGAGCTTTAGATCCTCTGTTGATAGGTTTTTTTTATTTGATAGTGTCAAAAATTTGTCACTGTTTATAGTTTTAGCCTATCTCCCAATGTAGACTAAGACTAACCCCTTGATTCATTGACGTTCTTATGCAATAAAGCCTTAATTTATATTGCCAGGATCAGAATTTTTAAAAGCTTCTTTATAGTGTTCTCTTCGTAATAAAAGTAAACGATTAGTTTTATTTGCGACAACTTTTATTGTAGAGCTATATAGAGTTGATATATGAAAGATATTTTGTTGCAATTTACTAAACGATTTGAGCGATAACAATTATACAATACATTATTTGTACCATGGCTATTCTTACATAATTTATATATATATATATATATATATATATATATATATATATATATATATATATATATATATATATATATATATATATATATATATATATATATATATATAATTGGCGTTGCAAAGTCTAGTAAAATATGCTTTAAAATGCAAAACTTATTATTTAAATGGGTCTGGTAGTTGCAGAGATGAACGCGTTCAAACAAACTAACGCGCTAAATAAAACAAATTATTATTTTACCAACATTACAATATTAAAATATAGATAACTCAATAAGATGATTTATTATTTAGGAATATTAGTTCCTCATGTGGATGGAAAAATAAAAAATGTACCAATAAAAATAATTACTTCAATTAAAATATATTTAAAAAAAATATATATTGATTGATGAAGAATTTAAAAAAACTTTAGTTAATGACGAAACGTTTTCGGACAGACGACTATCTCTTTTCGTCTCTATAGGCAGATGTTTTCTCATAATATTTGAGAAATCGACCTCAAATATAATGTAAAAAATATAGTATAGTAATCTTTTGGAAATTTTAGGCAAATATCCATTTTCCTTTTATAGTATTTTTTGTCGATTATGGGGAACGGGAAGATCATGGTGTCCGTTAACTTGTTCATATTACGTACATTGAATTTGTGAGGAAATGCAGTTAATGCCAAGCGCCGCGGGAGGCAACCATAGATGATTTATTCTACTTTCTAACTGGCCCTGTCAATGATTTTTTAAATTCTTTAAGGAATGCCTCTATGTTTAAAAAGAGATATGTATAGATTTATTATTTGTTTGTCTGTTAGTTTCGTTATTTTACAAAAAATAAATGCTAAAAATTAAAATAGGTATAAACTGTTTCAATAGTAGTATGTAATGGGCCGTTATATAGAGAATCAGAGGTTTCGTCACATTGTTGTAGTATATTAAATATTATATATAGGTAGTTTTCTTTAAAATACCATCAGGTAAAATCAGGTCCTCTCATGGGTGGAGATGGAGAGTTGTGGCTAATATGCTTAAGACTGCATAATTCTCGTGACCGATTTTCATGTACAAATAAAGCAATCCTCACTTTACTATATGCTAATATCCCATGGGTTTGTTATCATTTTGTAACCCCATAAGCTGTCTCTATACAAAAAAAAAATGACGAAATTCGAACCTCTATTTCTATGTTAAAACAAGACTAACTCACGTCGAAGGAAATTGTACGCAAGAGAAGAGACGTGGGAATAGCTTAGCTTATAATAAACCCTAAGATTTATATAGACGCGTATATTTGAAGCTTTTTTATGACATACGTTAATTAGAGGCTGTTTTAATTGAAATCGACCAACAAAATTTAAGTAACTGAGTTTTGTAAATTTGATCCCTATTGTAACTTATTAGAGTATAATTTTAAAATGAACTGCTCATTTGTATTGATATATGACTTCGATGTCATCGGTCTAAAACATTTTAATGTTGAGAGATTTTATGGATGGTTTCATAAGTTTATAGATTTTTTATTGGTTAGTTTATAATTGTATTATAATTAAAAGACTGCGCTAACTTTGGCTTATATATTTTGTATTAAGCATTTCTAAGTTCCCATAATAAAATCTTTTAATAAAAACTAGAGGCTTACCCTTGCTATGCTCGGGAATACCCGTAGTACCTTCCAGAACTAAACCTTTCAGAAGAAATGTTCTATACATATAACAGTGTAGAGAAGTAGCAAAATCTGATGAGTATTTTATTTGAAGTTTTAAAGTCTCTATTAATTTTCATAAAAAGTAATATTCATAGAGATAGTTTGGTAGTTAAAGAGTGACATAGTTACTTATCCCATCATATTAAGGATGCAGTGGAAAATTAGTATTTAGAGAAAAAAAAATACAGAACACACAAGGCGTAGAAAGGATAAGGCAAAACAAGTATGAATTACAATTACTCCATTGGTAACGAACGCACTTGCTTTAAAAGCTAGATTCAAAGACGGGTTGCACACTGAAAATTTCATATGCAAATCATTTCCAACATGATTATCGATTGCTAATATGTTCAAGAAATATGAGGAAACCTACATTTCTGAGAGAATCTAATTAGTTGACATGTGAATCCACCTACTCGTACTTGGCCAATATGGACTATCGCTATCATCCTCGTGAGGTGAGGTTCATATCTATCCGTGGGATGTTGAAAGGGCTAAATTATTGTAATTATTATAAAGCGAGTGCAGTTCACTAAATGAATTGAGATATTACACCTTTTCCCATCACAAGTTGATTAGCAAATATCGTATATATATATATATATATATATATATATATATATATATATATATATATACACGTTATATACCTACTAAGAATACATTTCTTAACTTAATATAGTTATACATAAGAAAGTGTTACAAAGTATATCACGATTAAAGGCTAACTTAACATGTAAATAATAATTGTTGAACAAGAATAAGATTGTTGCTGTTGCTCACTTATGTTCAAAAAAAAAAAATAAGAAATGAAATAACTCTAACATTTAAATAATGTTTATACAAACCATGACCAAATCAAATAATAAAAAAAGAAATGGGGAAAAATATAAAACTAAGATAATAATTTACTTTATGTATGTTTTGATATGTTTTGTATATATATATATATATATATATATATATATATATATATATATATATATATATATATATATATATATATATATATATATATTAAAGCAATTAATTTGACAAAACCAGACGATATTACCTGTTAGAATAGTCGCTTCGAAGCCGATCTGCATTTTAATATGGCAGTGAAAGTATTGCCCGCATATTTTAGGAATCTCAAGTTGTTGAGGAGATATTTATTATGTAGTGTCATTTAGAGACGTTATTTACATATTTTATGTATATGTTAGCTTTCAATACAAATGTATTAAATGATTTCTCCTTTATAGTTTCTTATTCTAAAGTTTTGTTTATTATATTTGTTTTGATCGGATTTTTAATGTTGATTAAAAATCTGAAGCTATATTGAACCTTTTGATGATGTAACTTGATATTTTGTATAGTTTAATAACTGAATAAATTATGTATTTGCTTATCACGGTGAGATTTTACTTAAGAACTATATTTTGGGGCCATGTGTGGGATGCCTAAGTAATATGGAATAGAAACATGGTCAGTTAATATATTATATTATCTGTTTGGCGGCAAAGTTATTGGTCTGGCTGTATTGAGGACAATCGTTAAGAATTTAGTAGCGGTTGGAATGGAGAAGCTGAAGATTAAGCTAAAAGGAATAATGCCATAGGCTAGTTCTACGTCTAGTCCATACTAATATTATAAACGTGAAAGTGTGTTTGTTAGTTTGTTTGTTTGTCCTTCTTTCACGTCAAAACGGAGTGACGGATTGTCGTGATTTTATGTGTGGAAATAGTTAGAGGGCTGGAGAGTGACATAGGCTACTTTTTACTGCGGGAGATGATCTCCTTCCCACATGAAAACAACAAAAAAATATTTATGATGAGAATTGCTTGAAACTTGGTATTAATGCTCTTCAATACAATTAAATAAATACGTGTTCTAGCATTTTTCGAAATTCATCATATAAGAGGGCAAAATAAGGGATGAAAATTTGTATGAAATCTACCTTTTTAGAGATTTTTCTAGTTGTAGCGAGAGCGAAGCTGCGGGATCTACTAGTAATGAAATAGAGATATGATAATCATGATGATAACAATAAAATATGATGGCCATAACGTTCGGGATATAGCATAAGTGTGGATAATTTCTATTCTGATTCTCGTTCTTAGATGGTGCTGGAATACAATACGACCGGAAGTAAATAGTTTTACAAGCATTCTAAAACGTGTGATTGTAACATCACTAAATCTCCTGCTTCTATATCTCCAGGACATGAATAGAGAAGAATTTCATTTGTAAATATTTTTTAACCAATTATGAGTTAAACGTTGAACATTTCTGAAGTGTAGAAAACTATTTTAATAAAAGCATCAAGTCACATTCAGATTCCTATTGAATATTCATTAATTCCATTACCAATGGAGATTTTCACATTTTTCTCTAAGACTTCCATTAGGCTTGATTTATAATGTTAATGTTAAATTTATTTATTCGCGCTATTAGACAATAGGTATACCAACATTGTTGATAATTAATTTCAATTTAAGGATTGATTTTTTGTAAAAAAGAAAAAAAAGATCTTCTCAGGAGACAGGTTCTATCCTTCTGAGCTGGTAGACAGTAGATTCGATGACGTTCAGTAAATAATATAATGATTAAATAATAAGTATTATTTCTTTAATTTTAACTTAACTTCAACTTCAATTTTGTGTAGAACCACCCTTGAGGTGTATTAATTTAAATTGTGTCTAAAAAATAATATTTGCCTATTGGTAAAAAAATACGCAAACTACGTTAGAAAATGGCATGATGTGGCGAATTTTCAACGTTTCTCTTTGCATACAGGTACCTCTTTCGATATCGATGATTTTTAATGACAAAACACTTACATCCCTTATAAAGCTAACTTCATGTTTGATCTTTACAGAAATCGATTGACTGTTGACCTTATCTCCATATATAGATACACTTTACATTTGATTGCATTATCTTTATACATCAAAGCCTTTTGGATTTGTCTCATGATCGTTGATTCTCACAGGTTTTATTTCATAGATGAACACTTTACAGTATATATAGTTAGGTTGAACGTTTTTTAATCGAAACTGGGAGATGTTATACTAAAATCGTTCTTAAAGAAATAATTATAATACATAAATACTTTTCAAATACACGTTTGTAATCTATAAAGAATAATGAGCTCTCACGCCCCTCGTCTGGCTAATTCGAGTTTTTGCAATGACACTAATATGTATTATTAATGCTAAATTTTATCAGTGAGCGAGTGTGTGTCTGCGTGTTTTACTTCACGCTGTAAAATCTTAATAGATTTGAGGTAAATTCGAAACAGAACAATATATATATATATATATATATATATATATATATATATATATATATATATATATATATATATATAAATGTTTATTTTCCACATTTACAACTACTTAAAGATTATAATGAAGTGAAACTTCTTTTTTATAACATAGTGAATCCATTATTTCAATCGAAGATAGTGCCTTTTTTGGATACAAGAACAAATAAAAGACGATTTTATTAATTTACCAAAGGTAAAATGTGAACGAGTTTCGTAATAGAATCGAATGTCAAATGTTTTTTTCTACATTCACCGCAATTTTCTGGATTAATAAAGAAAAAAACAGTTAGATTCAAAGTATTTGTGGATCATTTGTACAGCTATGGTCTTCGATCTTTTTAAACACCCAGTTTCCCTCAAAAAAAAAAATTGAGTACTTTTTTCCATTTTATTATCCATTTTCATCGATATGCAATGTATTCATTAATAAGATATCCAAATTAATTATTTTTTAAATATAATATTTGATTTTTCTATTATAACAAACAGTCTGTATATATCAGTCCTTCGTATAGCTATTACAAAGGACTTATATACGGAGAGAGATAACAATTCTCCGTGTATTAACTAGGAAAAATATGTGTGATTTGGTAAAGCACTGATTTTGAAACTACATAACAAAGCAGTCTAACACAAACATTATGAAGCCATTGAGATATTACGATCGGAGTGCGATTAGCAGTTAATATCAGAGCAATTATACATAAATAAACATAGGTAGACCCGTGGGCAAAAGCTAGTCAATATGTATCAGTTTAGTGATCTACATAAAATAAAGGCAATAAGAAGCAATTAAATGACAAACACCGCTACAAGGGGATCGATTTAAACGATTACAATGTGCAATAAACATTTGAATGCAAGAAAACGTATATTTTATCTGCCATCAATACACACCGCGATAATTATAAGGCTATTTACCCGGCTCAGTAATAAACTGCACGGTTTATGAGATTAAATGGACAAATGATAAAAAAGAAACTAAAAGGTAATCGAAAAAGAATCGCATTTGTAACGGCTCATGGAAGAGTAGGGCCAAGTTCAGCAACATGTCGTTCAAATAATTGCAGCATTCAAATATTTGCATATTGATTAATAAAAGATAATTTTTGCATTTGTAACTATGTTAAGTTTTTATATAGAATGTTTAAATAACGGTTTCAAAAGTTAAATAATTTTTAATTTTACATAATACATATATTCTTATAAAAATTTACCAGATTTCCTAAAATGGAGAGGCATTAAATCCATGACATGAACAAAGTTATTTTAGAAACATACATAAAATTATTTTCATTTAAAGCATTCATATAATTTAACAAATTCAGTATTTATGTTAAAGTAAAGAGTTAATTTACATGAAGGAAATACTTCACGCTGTGAAATAATGACGTTCTGTAGGACGAATGTTTTTTAATGTATGTAGGTTTTTATTTATTACAGCGATTAAGTTGATACAAATTTATTAAAGAGACAAATTAAGAGGAATAAAAAATAAACCAACAAACAAGTTTATCTTCATAAAGATCTTTTATATCCTCTAACTCGGAGGAACTTTTAATTTACTCAGTCGTACATTTTTGCTAACTTGTCAAGTTACAACTCGTCTTTGTTTCGCTTAAACTCTGGCTACGACCTACGTGCCCTTTTTTACAATATGGTAATACCTTATTGTAAATCACTTAATTTATCCATAGATATATTATTCTGTTATAATATTGTTATATATAACAATATCATAACAGATTATCTATTTCGTAGAAGAACGTTGATGAGGTGCTAGATTTATACGTAACGTGTCTTATAAAGCCATCAGAGCAAGGATTGGCCATATTTCGCACGTTTTTTGAAAATTACTTACGTTTTGTTACACATATGGATTACTCACAACGTTTTCCGTTCCATATTATGAAGTAGAATTTACATAGAAAATGTGTGATTTACATACATACCACAGATTGATTTTCCACAAACTCGGAGGTTCTTGATTTTCAAAGTGAACTGCTCGTTAATGGGCTTCTATCCTCTCTATTTATATATAGGTACTAGTATTGCCCGCGGCTCCGCCCGCGTTCAGATGACCAAAAACCATATTCTTAGGTTTTACATATTACACTTTAGATTTTGTATTTTTTTTTCTCAGAAATGAGATATTTTCTCGCTATAAAAAGTATTTTATATGTTGACCAGGGTAACCAGCTATCACAATACCAAATATCATCAAAATTCCTCCAGTCGTTTTTCTGTGATGCGGTAACAGACAGACAAAAAATTCTAAAAACTATAGATTCGGCCTCTGTATTGATAATAATGTGTATTTCAATACGATTTTCCAAAAAATATTTAATGTACAGAATCGGCTTAGTTACAATTTTATTATACGTTTAGACATATGCTGCATTAAAAATGTCAGTGAAAATAATCTAGACCAAAGGTTCCTAAGTTTTATAAAATATATTTGTCTTATATTCTGTACAGTACATCAAACAGATACTTAGTAAGCAAAATTATTTAGCTTTTGACATATAAACTTAAAGTTTAAGTAATCTTTACCAATACATAGGCGTTCAATTAACATACCTATGCAAGAAATGATAAAACTTGTGCATTATTATAGCAATATAATTTGTCCACGCCTATAACCTATGCTAGTTATGGTAATGGGTCTGCTATAACCGCTTGGTCATATTCAAACAGTAGTCTAAGACTATGATTATGCAAATTATCTATACAATATCTATATTAATATTGAATACTCTAAACATATATTAGCTCTTTTCATCATTTAAATTTTGTGTTATAGTATCTCACAGTATTTCACGCTAGTGTCACAGTGATACACATTGAATAACTTATTTACAATACTAGCGACCGACCCTCACTTCGCTCGGGTTTGTCCCAAGGTATGTTTTACCGGTTAGTATGGAATAAATAGTCTATATATTATATACATAGATAGGTATGAGAAGTTGTTGATAATCTCCCATGGTAAAAACTAGCCGATGTCACTCTCCAACCCTTGAAATATCTCCACATAAAAAACACGCCAATCCATCACTCTGTTTCAACGTGAAAGAAGGACAAACAAGCAAACCAACAAACACACTTTCACATTTATAATATTTGTATGGATGTGTACATAAAACAGAACTATAATATATTAAATAACTTAAGTGCAAAAATGTGGTTTTCAATACAGCAGCTCATTGAGCGACCTGAGGCGATGCTAATTTACAGAGGCACGTCCGACCACTTACGCGGCACGGCGACCGTATTTATGCTCATGAGCAAAGAAGGTTTTGTAGTAAAATTATAGCCAAGTCCATTTGAGCATGTTCTAAGCAATAATAATTTGGTAGATTTTAATTAGGTTTACAATTATAACTAAATTAATTAATACTTTAATACTAAAGTGCCGCCATCGCCGTGCTAAAGTAGGTTACCTGGTAGTTAAGTAATTTATGCCATGAAATATCTAACACACTCACAAGATATCTTATGTACCTATAAACTAAGTGTAATTCTAGTATCTTTATGCAATAACTAGTGACTTAGCCTTGCTTCGCCCGGGTTCTTGTGAGTGTACCATAGGAGATAGATATAAATATGCTATAGGAGACTTTTCTGTAGGCCTCTTTAAAACCTACTGGTCTCTAAGGCTTAGCTATCGTTAGCCATGTAAATTTCTACGGACGACTCGACAGAAACAGTATTGTGTTTTCCCGTGAGAATTAAAGATTTTTTGTAGTAAAAGGTATTCTAAATGTTGACCCAAGTAATAAGTTTATCATCACTATAAGAAAAAATGTTAATTCAGTGCAGTACTTTTTACGTGAAATGCGTACAGACAAATAGACAGATATAGACGAAAATTTCAATAACTATTTTAGGGTCTATATTCTGTTCAAAATATGTAACAGCTATTGTTTTTAAAATGATATTTCCGGTACAAATTTCGATTTGTTACTATTTTATTATTATATATATATATAGATAATGACAAGCCGCTGCGTAGTAACAGTAAAACCATTCAACAAACAGACGTACTTTTAATACTAGTAATACGAGTTAGGGCAAAGACATCTATCAACAGATTTTTTTTTATTATATAGACATATTTGTTTTAGAAAACTTTAAACATATTTATTACTATAATTACTATACTATACTTATTACTATACTTATTACTTTAAACGTACTGTCGTGGAATTGGAATGTAGCCCTTCGTATCTATTGTACTTGTTATAGAACATATAAGAAGAATTTGGAAGTTTTTCTTTAGTCGAGTCGAAGAATTTTCTTTAATCGATTTTAGTAAATAACTTACGTTTCTTTACATTTTTAAACCGAAAACATTTTTATTAACATTTTTATAAAAATTTTTGTAAACCTTTTTCTAAAAATGAAAATACCACGAAATTTTAACTCAAATAATGGAAAAATAGAACAAGTTTTCATAATGGTGTGTTTTAACACTTGAAATTGGTGAGTGAGATCGTTTTATTTAAATACGACGTTGGCAGCAAAAGCAGTAAACAAAACACTCGTACATATTAAGTATGCGTTAAAAATATTACGAAAAGAACAAAAACCTGTGAAATTTCGACAAATGAGGAAAGTAACTAAAAACAGTAAATTCGTAACAGTTTAGCTACACCGTCGTATTATTTCATCGCTATATGGCATTTCTTGTTGAATGAAACATCCATACTTAATATTATAAATGTGAAAGGGTGTTTGTTTGTTTGTTCTTCTTTTACGTCGAAACGAAGTGACGGGTTGGCGTGTTTTTTTGTGTGGAGATAGTTGGAGGGCTGAAGAGTGACATAGGCTGCTTTTTACCGCGGAAGATTATCTAATTCCCACGGGAAAACACGTTATAATACAATCCAAAAAAATCAGATCAGAATTACTTGAAAATTGGTACTAATGCTCTTCAATAAAATTAAATAAATATGTGTTTTAGCATTTTTCGAAATTCATCCTATAGGGGAGTAAAATAGGGGATGAACGTTTGTATGAAACTACCTTTGTTGAGATTTTTTGTAGTTTAAGCGCGAGTAAAGCCGCGGGTTCTGCTAGTATGTATATAAGTAGTAGTAGTGTACTTTTGATTACTTTAATATTATAGATTGTTGGAAGGCAATCAGTCTTAAACTCCCCTGAGGCGAATATTGTTTAGTTGTCCTGTTGTGGTTTCCTGACATAAAATCTGATAAATCAGTAGCTTTTGGTTTAAGCAGTTACCAAATACAACTTCATACGTCACCATTAGATCAACAAAGCAATCTTATCCTATTTATGTCAATATTATATATGTATGTCTCACTCATTCATGTACAAAATATATCAATGGATAAAACATAAGTAAGAATGTGTGTTAACATAATCAGAACTTTCTGTTTTTTGTTACGAACTGTGCATCTAGGTTTTTATATATCAATGGTCTATATTATATTATATTTTTATTATAACTTGACAACGTCAAAACAAAATTTATAATGTGATTAAAATTTATTTTAAAATATATCCGAAAATAACATTAAACTTTAAGTAATATTATTAAAAAAGTCTTAAAAGACAACAAAATCGAAAGTGCATCATATTATAAGATAAACAATAGCATTCCCAAGGAGGGTTGACGTCAGGCAGGCAGCCGATCGTAAAACTTTTGCCAAATCCTATCAGCAGCACAGAAGATGTACTGCGCCGACCCCAAGTGATTGGGAAATGGGCAGGGAGAAGAGAGGTCTATATTATATTTATTTGAATTCCACGCAAATCCCACGCGGACAGGCAGAAAAAATGGCGTAACGTAATTACAGACACGAAAAGAATCATGTTGTGAGTCAAGGTGTATTCGGCGGCGCCTCTGGCGATGATAATGAACACAGAGGGCTACTTGGCGTCGAGTAGCCCGCCTATAACGAAACGTTAAAAGAAAGCTTGTCTTGAACAACATTCCAGACTTGTATTTTAGAATATAATTTTGTAAAAGGAAAACTATTGTGCTGATGTATCATCATTAGATATAAATATTTTCATATGGATATACAGTCGCATTTAATACTTTTTCAACTGACTTCAAAAAGGAGGATGACAAGCCTAACACGTTAGAATCCTTACTTTGCTACTTCTTCACTAAAAAGGGAAAAATTTAGATTTACGGGAACATTTGACATTTTAAATAAAATTATCTTTTTGGATCTTTTTTCGCGAATTAAACTACTACATTTGAGACGTCTAAAAGCTTAGTCTCTCCCGTGACCGCGATTGCTGTAAAGCATTCGAACCAAAAATCAAAATAAACAAATAACGTCTTAATATTTATATTCTTACTATATATAATCTTCTCGTTAAAATCAGTTTAAAACACGCGAATGTTATTGGAGATAAATAAAAAAAAATGTACATATAATTTATCTCAGAAATCTCGAGAACGTCTCTTTGATCATTTGTGTGTCGAACAAAAAACTCCCTTATTATGTCAACTTTCTATACAATAAAGCTATGGAAAGGACATGAAAAAGCGTGCTTTTACTTAGTAAATTAAGAATGTTTTGCTTATTGAAAGGCATATTTACACGTACAGAATTACAGAAATTTGTGTGTATATTTATAATATTATTACATATTGCCTGCAGCAATGTAAAAGGATGATTAAAATAGTAGTTTGTCTAGTGTTTTTCTCAATCGGCGTAAACTTGTTTTATTTTTAGCATATAAAGTAGAATAATATGTTACTCCCGTCCAAATCCTATATCAACCAATTTGTAACGGAGGTGAACGAGTATAAAGAAAGATAAACAAAAAGGTTTTTAATGATTACTTGGGGTTTCATTCAGCGCAATAACCACATTATGAGTTCAAAATGTGATAGCTATTTTTAAATTTTGTTTAAAGTAAATAGGTATAAATATAGATTAGACGAAGATGGTTATATATTTGGATATATATCTCGGATAAATTCATAGGTTTTTTCTAACGCATCTACCATGCGAGCGGAACCACAGGTAAAAACTCGTGAAAAATAAAACTACATGTACAGGGAATTTCAAAATAAATTCGGAGCCAAATTAACCGTTTTTTATCTCCATCTTGCTCGCTCACTGACAACGGCGAAATTTAATATCGTTCGAGACCATCAGACGCACAATCGAGCTCGCGATCATAAAGGACATGCAAAAAAACTGCTTTGAAATCATTCCTTCTGAACTTAATTGTCTTCGCTACCTTACTACGTGGGGCAGATATTTACTAAGGTACATATACTATTGTTTTGGTTATCAGATTTGTTCCTAGGTAGTTTCCCCAGAGACACTTTCATCCCCATTTTTACCCCTTTAAGGGATGATTGCCGGGATAAAAACAATTCTATGTTCTTTTCAGGGTCTCAAACTATCTTTTTACTAAATTTCATCGAAATCGGTTCAGTAGTTTCGGAGCTTATTCGGTACAAACAGACAAACAAAAAAATATTTTTTTCTCTTTATAATATTAGTATAGATAATAATTAGTTAATTTAAAATTACCAAAATAATGCCATTACTAAACCCTCTATCATTCATACAGCTATAATTAAACCGCGTTTAATTTGTTTAAAAATAAGAACACTAATCTGTAAATAATTAACATAATATATGTACATACAACATACATATCTTGCCTTGACTAGAGAGAAACTTGAACGAAAGAGGCGTAAGGCAGTGTATTCCTATAACTTATAAGTAACCGATAAGAAAGGTAGTTTTTAAAAGTGTTCCAAAAAAGGAAGCAGCGTTTGTATAAGAAATAATAATTTTCAAATGGGTATCAAATTAAAGAATATGGATTCGGCGAAATTCAAGAAGACCGAGAGTCTATAATAATTTACAACAAAGCTCTATTTTACAGACAAACAACCAAAACAACAAACAAATAGTAAGATATTATAAAATATATTCATTTAGGTTAAAATAAAATAATTCTATAATTAATATTAACACCATAAGCAGTGGTAGCACAGTGGTAATGTATTCGCTTGGGAAACCGAGTGAAACGGGTTCAATCTAGGGTTTTGCACCTCTGATATTTCCATGTATGAATCAATTTCTAACACGATTACTACTTGGCTTACGGTGAAGGAAGATTGTGAATAAAACTGCATGTCTGAGAGAACCTAGCAAGGTTTCGAAGGGCATGTGCAGTCCATCAACCCGTACTTGGCCTGCATGGTGGACTATGACCTGATCGTATTGAAGGGAGGCCCACCCTCAGCAGTGGGACGTTAAAAGGGCTGAATACTACTACTATTAACACCTTTCTTATAAAATTGAGGTCTTTTATTCAAATTTCAGAAGAACAACAAATGTTTATTTATCGAAACTAGAATCATTTCATCGAAACAAAACATAAATCCTTCACGTATTCTAGACAAATTATGCGGAAAATTTTATATTCATGTAGGTGTTTATTTAATAGCAATTTAAATGGTGATAAGAAGAAAAATAGCTAATAAATTTTGTTCAATCTGGATGTTACGCCTACTGTGCAGGGTGCAGCAAGCGCCGGCCATCTCGCCATCGATGTACTTTGAGACATAAATCTGCATGTTATTATGTTACAGAGTTATTTATACACGGCACTGTATAAGTCAAAATGACAACTATTATAATTGTGTGTACTTCTTCACATTATAAGGGCTGAACGGATTTGGATGAAGCTTAGTATATGGATACACTATGACAGTCTATGACTCATACTTACTGTTAGATACGCGTTAGGTACGTATCCGGGCGATGTGAGGATAAGGTCAAATATATTTAAAAAAGTAAAACTGACGATTCAAATGTGCTTGTAAAATTCTATTTGAATAAAGTATATTTTGATTTGATTTGATATAAAAAAAATATCAATTTTCATTCATATCTATTAGTTTTGGCATCAGTTTCATCGGCACTTTAATCGTTTATGCTGACAGCTCCAAATGTTATTCGTAATAATAAAAACTATCTCAGTTTATTATTGTACTTCTTTTCCTTCTTATATTTTAATGCTATAAATCAACGGGTAGCTTGAAATAAATTAATATATATGGGTGATTCTTCAAAATTTGGTTAACTTGGTGTTAGCAGCAATTTTCACATATTTATATCTACTTTATTGAATATTTGCAACTACTAAGCAATATTATAAAGTTCATGTAATTTGGTCACTCACTTTGATTTATATCACAATATTTTTTATTTCCGAAAATCGCTTCTTTCTACTCCAAATATCAGGCCCTAGCCATGTAAGATCTCTCAAATTTAGCAAGCATTTCATTGTTATTGTAATTCTCTAAATCATACTTTGATTTAACTCGACTTAAACACGTTTACTATTACATTATTAACCTAGTCATTGCGATTTAATTTTTAATAACAATAACTTTTATCATATTATTTCAAGTTAAAAAGTGTAAGCGTTAAAAAATATCAGTCCCTAGCTATTTGCGAAATTCGAAAATACGCGGCATCTAAGCTTATGGTGTTTTTCAAAACTTACTCAAGCGAAACCATCGATGTGAAGTTAAATGTAAACACGACCAATGCCGCATCAGCTATTTCGTTTTTACTGCAGTCGCCGACTTTGTTACGGAAACACGTGCTGTGCCAGTCAAACTCTCAGTCCCTAGGTAAGTTGTTTCAAAGATAGTTAATTAATAATTGATCTCATTACTTATTGTAAATTTGCGCTTTGTCTGCCTTGTTATTTTGATCACCTGCTGGTTGTTATGTTTATTTTAAATAATAGGTTATTTTTGATTTTGCTTTGATTCGTCAGTCCCTAGACCGTCAGGCCCTCGTCATAAAAGTGATTAGGGCCTGATGGTACACCTAGGGACTGACGGTCATACTGCGTGATCCATGGTTTTAATAATAAAATATATGTATTTGTTGTAGAATATGGTACCTAAAAAGAAAACATTACTTTCCAAAGGGGAACTCGCCATATATATATATATATATATATATATATATATATATATATATATATATATATATATATATATATAATCTCGTGCGGTGGCGCCCATAGGTTTACATTTAGCTAGGCAGTTGCTCTGGATTTGCCTAGAAGTAAAACGTACTTTTAATGTAATAATGCTAAATATTACAAAAATATTATTAGTATGAAAAGCATCAAAAAAGATAAAAATTCTAGTAGGAGCTTAGACGTGATTATGATATTAGTGATTACAGTAAATATTGTGATGCGATGATTGTAGAATTTTTAATTCTATCTATACAGATAAATAAAATTGTAGTGTCTCTTTGTAATGTCGAAATAAAAGTTTTCTACTAAATGTATATACAATTACATCCAGTACTTTTAAGAAAAACTCAATTTTTAACATTTTTGTCTACCTGTTGGTCTGTATGTCTATCTGTCTGTTTGTTCCGCTTAATCTCCGAAACGACTAGACTGACTTTGACGAGACTTTCACTGGCAGATAGCTGATATTGTAAGGAGTAATTTAGGCTACTTAAATTTTATAAAAAGAATTAGGATATGAGAAAATAAAAACGTACTTAGAGGGTAAGTCGCTTGTGTTATTAAATATAACATTAAACTAAAAATGGATACCAACGATTTTACTTCATAACTTTTAAATTTGTTATTTCCATACATCCATAGATTTTTATAAACAAAAGTAATGCTATAAAGTCTCTTTGTTATCACTACATAGTATAAAACAATGTCGCTTCCCGCTGTCTGTCTGTCCCTATGTATGCTTAGATCTTTAAAAGTGTACAACGGATTTTAATACGGATTTTTTTAATAGATAGAGTGATTTAAGAGGAAGGTTTTAGTATATAACTTACAAGGTTTTTGTATACATTGGCTAAAATATAACGATATTTGTTGGTGTCGGAAAAAATAAGTCGTCTGGGAGATTTCAACGAAAACGCTGCCTAAACCCTTTGAGATATAACAAAATAATGTATGGCGGAATTGTGTATCTTATATAGGTCTACAGAAAAGTCCGCGATGGTATATGTCTATCTCTTAAGTATAACATACTATATCCATTTTAATTTAAAACGTACCTAGGGACGAACCCGAGCAAAGCGAGGGTGAGAAGCTAGTCCATATATAAACTAAAGTCGTTCGGAGTCATTTACACTCGTATATAAACTAAAGAGTCCATATAAAACAAGAAAGGAAACCTAATAGGCCGGTAGATAACAATTACGAAACAATAAACAAAAGAATAAAAACCTAAATAGTAATGAAATTAATTACAACGTAAAAAGTGGACTCTACTTACACGAATACCGGTCGGGATTATTTCCAATGGACCAATAAAATCTGTCATCAAGATGTTGCGAGTGTAATGACGCTTATAAACCCACGTAAAGCAGCTTTAAGCTCTTGAGCTTTTATTTAAACGACGCGACGTCGCGGACTCGGCAGGATCAAGATGTAAAGGATAAATTGCTATTTTTACACCTAAATATAATTATTTTTGTAGATATAATCAATTCAACATGCAAATATGTTATGTAAAATTATCGACCGTCAGTGATTTTAAAATAGCTACCGCTAAAATTTTTATTATCTAACTCGATAGCAAAATCGAAAAATATATGGTTTATAGTGCTAATCTTTGAAAAATCTAAGACAAATTTTCTTTCTGAACAAAAAGTGACAGGTTATTATTTATCTGCGAAAGGAAAAATATTTTCAGTGAATAGAGTATTATAATAAATATCATGGCAAGACTTTGTCAGTTATAATTGTATCTAGTTCGGTTCCTGAGTAAGGCGGTATCTTTTACAAGCCATAGAGACAATATTATTCCTATACTAGCGGCTCACCCTCGCTTCGCTCGGGTTCGCCTCTAGACAAACAAAACAAACCTATCTCTCGGGAAAAGTACGTTTTTCCGGGATAAAAAATAGCCAGTTTGCTATTCTGATGTATGAACTATATTATTGTAAGGTTTCATTAAAATCCAATCAGTATTTTTTGTGTACTAAGCTGTATAAACTACTATAGTTTTTTAACTATCCCACGGGAACTCTTTAATTTACCAGGATGAAAAGTATTTCAAATGTTGACCGGGAATATAAAGTACCACCATGCAAAATTTAATTTAAATCGGTTCAATAGTTTCGGAGATTTGACCGTACAAACAGGCAAACAGATAAACAGACAGAGAAACAAAAAAATTGAAATAAATCTGGATTTGTTCTATTTCTCTTCTTACATCCCCCTGACTTGGTTTTTAGCGTTTTTTTCTATGTAAAGACATTCGACCTCTACAGTTTTATTATATGTATAGATATGTATATACATAAGTATGTGTACAAGAGGTTTTAGTTGCTATAGGTGTATATAATTACCGTTACTAAAGTAAGACGAGGCGTAACGATAGAAAATTCAAAATCTATACAAATGTTCTATAATAACAGAGTAGATCGAGTAAGTGGCGTAATATATAAAATAATAATGACGTAAAATGCACAATTTTATTCTTTCGGATCGTTTCGACGTTTTTTTTTTACTTTAACAGAATATCGTGTTGTACCCTGATCGCTGTACACTAAGTATTTAGCTCTTTTTAACGACCCACTACTAGGCATTCCTGCCTTCCTCGATGGGCATCAGGCTATAGTCCAATACGCAGGCTAAGTGCGGGATGGCGGACTTCACGTATCTTTCGAAAAATTGTTCAGTTCTCTCAGACATACAGGTTTCCTCACGATGTTTTCCTTCGCCGTAAGGCAAGTACACTAAGTATATTTTCAAAATCAAGATATCTCTACAACTCTAATACTCTGACATTTAATTTTATTATACTCACAATTTAATCAATTCAGTTTTAAAGTGCTTCGAATGCTTTATAGCAATTCACAGGAGTCTCTCCCCTCCCGAAAAGATAGTTTTATTTAAAATATCAAATATTTGTCTACATATAAGAAAGCATTCGCTAAAGTACATTTAACTATCATAACATAAAGAAGTAATAAAACACACTCAACAATTTATGCCTTTATAACATAAACATGAGTAATGAATACAATTATTAGGCTTTTTAACGTCCTACTGCTGTGCGTATACTCACTTCAATGCCATAGTCCATCGCTCTTGATATAAGGGAAAAAAATTACGTGTATCCCGTAGCTTTTCAGGTAGGTTTCCTTCACCGTCTAGCAATTAGTAATGAGACAAAAGTGATATTTGCTTATAAGAATCTCAGAGATGTAAGACACAGGATTCAAACCCGCTCCGCTTGGTTTTGATTCTGAGCAAATATTGCTTACAAATAATAAACATGATTAACCACATATACATATATTTAACCATAGATACTACCGTAAAGCTGTTTTAATACAACGTTACTTATATTACACGATCCTATCTCTTAACGAGCAATTACAAAAGCAAAAGTGAATTAACAGATGTTTTTTGTTTTATTTCCTACACGTGTAATGCGTTGAATGTGGCGATATCTAAAGAAATATTGAACTTTTGTGTATGGACATCAGAGATAGAAAATAAGAAAAAAACTTTAAAAACCTATTTGTAAAATAGTTATTAAATTCTACGAAACCGTTTGTGTTTCGTAGATTCATTTTTAATTGTATGATTTCAAAATAATATGTAGTCTGTTCGGGCGTGGGATTTTCGTGAGAGTAGGTCATGCGATAACGGAACCGGAAGCAAATTTGCAAATATAAAACTAGCTAAAAGCAAAGCTAAAGTAAAGGCAACTTTTTAATAAATATAATGTAATAGAAGAAGGTTATAACTCAATAATTATTTCATACAAGAAAAATACACCCCATGTATCTTTATTGTTATTAATTTTGTAGTGATTTTAGTGTAGAGGCATCTTTTAAATTAAAAAGCATCGATCAAAAATTTTTTTGTTGTAAAAACATCTTGAAGCATTACACAAATTACATGTTGTATATTTATTTCATCTAGAATAATTACCTAAATACCATAGGTGACAGTTTTAAGAGCACTTTTATATGGGATTGTGTATCTAGTACTTTTTTTATCTATGTTAAAGTGTAACTTTAATTGGCTTGAATATTATTTTTACACATAAATACATAGGTCCTAGGATATAAACGACAGTAGTAGGTAGTGACAAATGCTTTTTTATTCACAAAGCCATCTATCTATCATATCTGATTTATAATTCATTGAAAAATAATTAAATTCATAAATCAAAAACTGAGATTGTCTTCAATATATACAGTATATACGTACATATTCATTAAGAAATAATTAATTCTTGTACACTTTGGCTACCAAATTACATAAAAAATTATTTTTGTTTGAGATGATTCAAAATCGTACTACACGGTCACTCTTTATGTAACCGGGCTTGGTTCCACTGTATGCCTACTGCGGGTTTCTTTAAATTTTACGAATAACGTCACTATCGCGTTAATCGAGTTAACGCCAAACTTATCGAGAATTGTAAGCGAGTATGAGTTACTATTAAAGCTAACTATTCGGTACGCGATTACTTACTGTTAGAGGCTCTAATCATTGTCTTCATTTTGTTTTTTTTTATTTCGATTGTGAGATAAATCAATCTAATTTCTGTTCTTTAAAGTAACAAGGGATGATAGAGGTACTGGTGTATTTGTAATACTTTGATCATTTTTGTTATTGTGTCAGTGGAGTCGTAGGGTCATTTTCATCTATTCTATTATTTCATTCAAATATATGACGTAATATATGGAATATTATGTGAAATTAAAAATAAATTTGCAAATGGTTTTCAGGACGTTGATTTTAAACTGCTGAGCAAGTTCGTTGGCAATATAACCAGTTTGAAGTTACTTGTAAATTATAATCCGCACGTGTGTCACCGTAGCGAGTTGCATATATTTTTTGGTTTTTAAGTAAGAATTAAGTTTTCATAGTTATTCACTTTAAGTTTTAATTTTTTTTATCATTAAATGTTTATTTTATAATTCAAATTCTACAAATTGTCTTACTAAATTACTTAAAGTTAGCTTGTCTTTATTTATACTCTAAATAATTACGATACTATATTTCAATTTAAAACACTCTAATGAGTAAATTTACGTTCTTAAAAGAAATTACATCGACGTTTCAAGTTCTTTTTAAAAAATCCACTTAACTTTGCTCACTGATTATTATTGCTTTATAAGGGTAGCTCTTTATAAAGACTCTGGGCGAGAAGTATTTTCTATACTCTATTGACATTTCTTTTGCGTTATGATCTGGTCCAGCCGAGGACTCGAATCCAAAACCTCATACCGTGCGGATCTATAATAGCTTACTCGAGATAAATGTAGAGTAATATACAGATAGAGTAAATAGATAGACCAATCATAAGAAGAAAAGCTACTTAAAAACCGACATCCGATACTCTACATTTTTTGCTGCTTGACAACGAAAACAGACACTCGAGCGGCGTCCATCAATCAAATCTCGATACGGACTCATTCATTCGTTTTTTGTTATATATTTCATATTTTATGTTATAATGCACTGATTTGAGCTTCAGAATTGTCAAGAGAGAGAAGAGAAAACTCCATATAAGGATTGGAAATAAATGATTTACTTATGAAAATATAATAGTGCAATGTGTGGAAACGAGATGAACGTATTTTCTCTCTCCTTTGCTATACACTTTAGGTCCGCTTATAAAATAATGAGTTGAGATTTTTATTTTCTCATCGTAACCATTTATTTACCGATTTCAAGAAAAGAGACGGACACTTTATTTTATTCATTCTTTTTACAATAAATTGGTATACCCTAAGGGTTGTCGCGTTAATTTACCCTTAAAAAAATTGATTTAAAATGGGTTTGGAGTCAAGTATCTTTTGAAAATGTAATTAAGTAAATAACTTACACTGTTTACATAACTTACTACCAGTAACTTGCTTGAAGTACTCACCTGAAACAAATTAGTAATATAATTAATTTTATGAACTTAAAATAAATATTACAATAAATAAGATTACCATTTAACAATTATTTATTTCATAAAAAACAAATTTAGTTTTATGCAAGAGGTAACCCTAACAGAGACCTATATACATATTGTGCCAAAACAATTTTAGTTGCTATAAACATGATTTCTTTAAGCATTATCGCTTTACTCGGAAATTTTTAATTTCACCGCTTTGGTCCATGTGAATAAAATATTTTTGTTACAAAAAAAATATGTTTTCAAATAAAGAAATTCATTTCTGGTAGAATGAATCGTTTTAACATAAATACTAAAAACAATCATGAGTTACTCAGAAATTACGTTTTGTTTTTTACTTTTAGAACAAAACGGTACCGTTTTAACATTCCCACAGGAAGCGGTACGAGAACCCTACAAAGTGTTTCCTATCTGACACCATCGTACCTGTCAAATTATATAGCTAAGTGTAACCTGCCCACAATATCAGAGTTCTGCATTTTTATATTGGCTCATATTGACTGCTTCGCTTTATTCTACTCTATTTTTCTAAAATTGTTATTTTATTTTTTTTAATCTGAGTAGGAAAATCGATTTATATTTCAACAGCGTTATTGAATTGTAGTTTATATGCTTTACAACTAAATATTCTGACTTTTTTTTAATATTGTTTAGTCAAAATTTATATTTAAATAGTAATATTGGTTTTTTTAAAGTATATTTTATGTATTTATGTGATAGAAATGTTTAGATTTTAGTTATTATTTATGAATGGAGATCTCGTTGACATATATTTTATTACATACTCTAAGATACAATCAATAAAATAAGTTTCTTTTTTTTAAATAAAAATAAATAATTTTCAAATAACTGCTAGACCCTAAATAGTGTAGTGACCTTGCATAGGATCGAGCCGTGACGGACACGCTTCTGTAGCGATCCCGCCCGAACTGTCCGCTGTAAGTTATGATATTCTCAGTAAAATAATATGAGGTATAATGAAATAATGTAAATAATCTCATCATATGTTTAGTACAATAATAGATACATTTTATTCATATTATAATGATGTTTGTTCAACAAAGTAATATATTGAATAGAGTTTTGAAAATAATTGCAATTTTCTTGCTTTACTTTAATAAATAAGAAGATAATAAAAAATAAGACATATATTTTGGTATACCATCGACCACAAAAAACCTATTTTAATAAATATGATTTTCAAAAACAGTAACACTTTAAAAGACGTTAAGAGATATCATTTTTACTAGAAACCGTTAAAGTTAACCGACTTCAAGCTTTTTCTGTTTGAAGTTAATCAACAATTAAATGAGAACTTAGAGGTATTCAAACGCGGTTTTCTGAAATCATATCAGCTAGAAACCAAGCCTAAGTGATTGAAATATTTCTTATTCGTTCATGGTTTATAGTTGTTCTAGTTCCAATCTGGCTTCATATTTTACAACCATTTAAGATATTTTCAAATACGATTTCTTATTTAGCTATTCTACTTTACAATGCGAGTATAAAAATAATATTTTTATGATACAAATGAGCTGGTCTATTTAAATGTATATTAGAGTAGTGTCTGACTGTTGTTTTTTATTGTTAAACAGGTTTCGCAACGCTAAATATGTAGATACAGTTATTTTTAATATTATTGTGAATTCTGAATATACAAGAAGCATCGTTCTACGCTTTGATGAAGACTTGACTTTACATCTTTACTTTCGCTTTTAATGATTGGATACGCTGATATATTATCTTCTAAAGTAAGTCAAACAAAATAAGTTTCCATGATCCCTAGTAAATGTGCTGAAGTTAAAACTTGGAGTTTAATTTCTTCGGCATGCATTATATGAACTTTTAAGGCTTTTTGTATACAAAAAAGTTAATTATATAAAACTCCAAATATTTTATGAGTATCTCGATTTTACTGCTAATGGACAATAATCTTTAAACAAAGGTTTAAACGGCAAGCAAGCAAAGACCCCCCGAACGGCATTAATCGGCGTTATTTATAAATTTCTTTTACGACCGACCACATCACATACCGTTCCCATCGCAATATTTCATACGAGTATATTAATTAAATGCGTATTCTCATGCAGGGCCATAACTAGCAGGAGTCGAGGCCAGTTAAGAATTTGTCGTATGAACAGCTCCATTGATTTATTGCTCGATTACTTGAGCTTGTATGCAATTATTGGAAGTGTTACATTAACTAACAACAAAAAAGTGTATGACACTCGTTATGTACCTACTAATTTGCTAAAAGCTGGCTTGCAATACTTAATTCTGGGTGGAGTTAAATTATTTACGGACAGTCTATAATTCAACACACATAAAACTGTGGTATTGTTGAAAATATAAACCTGTACTGCAAATATAAAAAAAAAACATTTTTTTTGAAATTAGTTAAAATAATATAAATGAGTCAGATAGTGAAAGAGCTTAATTATTCTGCTTTTTCAGATACATATTTTTTTAACAAATATTTAAAAAAAATCATACCAACTTCAGAACTATTTGATATTCTTAGAAGTGTTTTTTTATTTACTTGCGAACATTCTTAAGGTGTGACATGTTAATATAATACATAAGTAAACATTTTTTTGCAAATATCAAAACGTCTCTGAATAAGGTAGGTACTTGTTACATAGATGTTTCATATTCTTAGATAGTAGATTGGATAAAAAGCAGTAGGGATTTGTTGGGATGTTTCACTGATAATATAAATCATGTATCGTCGCAGACAGCGTAGATATTCTTTGATCTCAGACGCGACTAAAACGGGAGGATCACGATTAAATAGTTCCTATACTAAAATAGGCATAAAACAAAATTATATTATAAGAATTAATCAGTGTAGTAGTATTTCTAAGGATATTTTTTGACTACACTCTCTAAGACAATGTAGAATAACACAGATCGTTTTATGGTGAACACAATAAATTATTTAATATTGACAATTCACCTATAGCTTCTATCCTTATTATGCCCGTTAAAGAACACCTATTTCTGTGCTCTATCCCACCCACCGTGTCTCCAAGTACAATTTGCCAGGATAAGAAGTAATCCTAAAAAGTAACTAACGCTTTTGGTTGAATATGATACCCGTCACTGCACCAAATTGAAATTAAATTAATTCATTTTTGTACTATCCTCTAAGCTATGGCTTTCTTACTCGTAAGTTTAATAGTATCCTATAGAACTTTCAATCGGGAACCTATTAAAATTTTCTTTGCGAAGCTCAATGTCTGTAATATATCAATATTAGAATAACATGAGTTAGCTATTTCAAAATGACAAACATACACATCAATTTTTTTTTATAAGTAACTAAATTTTCTTGTCGTACAGCCAACTTACTTGAAAGAAACATTATTCAAACTACAGTGTACAATTTGCCTGAGCTATATAAAAGTCAACGAAAGTTATATTTATACTTCTATAGCAATCATTCTAAGTGGCATTGTAGTTAGTAGTTGGTGTTAGAAAACTTGTAATCTTTCGCCTTAACGGTACTTATTCTAAACAGCGTGTGGCGGAGCATTTACTAGCACTTGTTTGCGACGGAATTTAGATGCACTCGATTGGTCTCTGCTATTTGTTCAAGAATGCGCTAATTAACTGAAGAAAATTTCTAAATAAAGCAAAATTATTATCTACAGCGAACTATTTACTGGTAGTTTTTAGAATCAACTCAGTCAAGTTTAAGTGTAATTAACAATTTTTAACCTAATCATATTTTCTTATAAAATTCTTCATGTTATCTTGTCTTTTATGGCACGAGGTAATGTCTTAAGTTTAATTACAAATTCCAAAGAAATCAGGAGAGTAAAGATATTTTCTTACTTTTTTGTTTCGTATTATTATTGGCTATTGCTATTCGTACTTAAAATAAGGACGAATAAAAAATAATTATTCGTACTTTAATAGGACGAATAATAAATAAAGGAGGCTGTTGCTATTTTTCCAATAATCGGATGAATTAAAAGAAAACATTATTCATCCGACTATTCTCGGTGTGTACAAATATTTACCACTTTTTTGTTTTTAATATAAAATAAGTGACTTTTAGATGCAGGAGTTTCTTTATGCAAAAAAAAAGCTTAACCTACCGAGCTGAGCCGAGCTACTTATTTTACTTACTTATTTATTAGTCTATTCGTCCTTTCTTATAATTCATACATTTTATAAAGGCCGAATAATTTTATTCGTCTTTTAAATGCCGAATAGAAACTCCGATTATTATTATTATATTAACTTTTTATGAATCTTACATAGATTGCTTGGCGAGAAACATTGGCATTTTCAATGCTCACATAGTACTAAGGTGATAATTTAAAAAACAAATTATACCTAAGAGCAAGCTGTAAATAAATTTAAAAAAACATTCTTCAAGCCATCCCACAAACCCAATAAATCGAACAGCTATCAAAACATTGGGACCAGTTACAAGAAGTGCATATCATTTGCTTTAAGACGTCAACGTATTTCGAGTTCTAAACAAACATTACGAGCTACTGTCAAATTAAATATTCCTATCTCTTTCTGATGTATGCACTTTTGTACGAGAGGAAAAAGATGGAAATATAACATGCTACTGTCAAAATCAACAAAGGCACTCTTTTACACTTACATTCATAACTAGGTGGCATTCGTTACTTCGCTTGAGTAAATCGACATTAATGATCACGTGGCGTTTAGAAATTTGTAAAATTTCAATTATTTGTATTAAAACAGAATGGAAAAACAATATTTATGATTAGCGACTCTATCTCGCCTCGCGCGGGTGATTCCTATGTTTTAAATGTACGAGTACATCTATTATATAATTATAGTTTGAGCTCAGACCAATAAAACTTTTTTATTGGTCTGAGAGTTTGAGCTATGGCATTATGTAGTTTAGTTTCATCATAATATTTAATTAATCTATACATATAATAAAAGGGTAAGTAAACGCTGTCTGAACATGGAAGATATTTTGGTAAACTATTATTATTGGTGGGGGTTTTGAACGCAATAGAATCCAAATAATGATTTTTAGATTTTTTTTTCTTTTTATCTGTGCGTTTGTGCGCGATAATTTCAGAAACGTCTTAAATGATTTGGGTGAAGTTTTCATAAATGTATTGTGGTTAAGTGTTAACACTTGCTTCACTTAAATTCATAATAAAAAAGCTATGTCAATTTAAAGAATCACCTAGGTCCTAGGTACGAGGTGAGTCGCTATAATAATATACTTAGATGTAAATATAATTGCTTCCTTACTGGTGGATTTTTTTCTTGAATTTTATATAAGGTCACCTGTTCCCTAAAAATGAATGTTAAATAAAATCCGTTCACAGTTCGGAGAGAAATCACGTAACATATAAACCAATAAAAAACGTACACCCGAATCGTTCTCCTTGTTTTTTTGAATTAAACTAAAACGCGAGTTTAGCTGTTAGCAAGAGTAAGTATATTTTTAACCGACTTCCAAAAACGAGGAGGTTTTCAATTCGTCGGAATCTTTTTTTTTATGTATGTTCACCGATTACTCGAAGACGCCTGAACCGATTTGAAAATTTTTTATTTTGTTTGAAAGGGTATACTTCCCGGGTGGTCCCATATAAATTTTATTGCAATCGGTCAAGCGGTTTTAAAAAAAATCAACAATACATTTTTTTTAAACAAATTGTTTAATCGAATATGTTATTAAAACTTTCTTGCTACAAATTACCTGCTTATTACGTCTACACTAAAAATATAAAAATAAAAACTTAAAAAAAAACCTGACTTCCAGGCACTAAAATGTACAAATTAACTAAACGGGGGTTTTCATTTAGAATAGATACCTAATGAGATATTTTCGAAGTCGGTCCCAGCGGACAATATTTTAAGATATGAATATCTAATAGGTAAATATGTATTTTACGTATCAAAATATATTAGATTTCCTATGCCTCGGCTGGCACCGACTTCGAAAATATCTGATTAGGGATGTATTCTAAATGAAAACCCCCGTTTAGTTATTTTTTACATGTTAGTGCCTGGAAGTCGTTTTTTTTTAAGTTTTTATAAGACGCAAGTACTGCATAGCATAGGATAGCTTTATTTTAATAAAATGCACATTAATTCTCGTAATTGTAAATACAGTTATTGAAGTTTAATCGACATAATCCCTCGCTCTCGCGCAGTAAATCATTTTCTGTTATTTATAGCAGCGCTGCGGCTTCAGATGAATTGTTTATGTCGTGTGTTAGATTTACTTCCTCCTTCTTAAATGTTACTTAAAAATAGATATAAACTATGTAGAATTATATGCCCTCAGGGATTTAAGATGAGCTAAGAAAATAAATGTTGGCAATGGTAGTCCAGTGGTAACGCGCTCGATTGGGAAACCGAGGGTTTAAATCCTGGGGTTTGCACCTCTGATATTATCATGTGCGAATCATTTCTAACGTAATTACCACTTGCCTTACGGGGAAGGAAAAAATCGCGAGGAAACCTACTAACTATATATGCATAACAAAGAACTTTTCTGTGACGGACAGACCACATGACAATGTTTTCCTACACTATGTTAGTAGTGTTATATTGTAAATGATTTGCATATGAAATTTTTAGAGATGCGAGACGGGTTCAAACGCTGCTTCACTTTCGAACAAGTACGATACAACTTAATATTTTATGGCTATAAACTAGAAACAAAGCCGTAAAAGTTTTCGACGATTAGCGAGATGTTTTTATGTTAATGTCATTATACTCGTATATAGTTCTAATTTAAAATTATAATTTGCTATTAACGGGTGTTAATGTCTCTATACAGGCGATGACACTTTGAGCCGTTGGAATTCAACATTGTATTAACTTGTTCTTGCGGTTATTTGTTCTACTCATTCTAATTATATCAATAACATATTGTTAAATTGTGACTTTGCTTACATATTTTTATATTGTGACACATATTAATAAAATTTACCAAATAATCGTTAATTTGACCAATATGCATAGATTTTATTGTGTCTTTACAGGAAATATTTAGTTTTACATGAATTTATTACCAACATAATTATATTTAGAATTTGAATTTTATTATATCAAAACAGTCAAATGAAAGTTAATTAAGATACTACTAATAAGCTTAGGAAAAGATAGTTGTACAATCTCGCGGTGGCATTGCATCACATGTAACTATAGACTGGAGACTTGTTTCCATACAAAGATAACAATGAAGAATCATTATAATTAATGTCTTTACAGAATACTATTTTTAAAGTTATTTTTATTCTTTTGCTTTGGAAACGAAGTTACTTACATATTTCGTGCTCGCTGCTAGCTTGACTTTTAATTTAAAAACATATGAAGACTAATTTCAAATTGCAAAAAAAAAGAATATTTTAAAAAGTTTTTATATCAACTAATGAGCATATTAATTGAAACTCAAAGGAAGTATGTAGGGAAGCCATAAACAAAATTCTACGATATTCGCGACGCATTTTAAATCTGGCTTCCAATAACCCGTTACAGCAGGATTCGCTGTTTAGCAACTTTTACACACTATATAAATTTGTTTCCTTATCAGTCTGTGTATAATTAACAAAGAATAAATCTAATTATTAATCGACTGTATGCAAATGAATCGTGTGTTTGGTATATTTGATACAGATTAAATTTAAACTTAAAATATAAATAAGTAAAAAGTATGACGTAGAAGTCTCGGTTGTCTTCTACGAAGTGGTCTTCTCTTAGGATTTTCTTATAATAATTAGTTGCCTCAAGAAATTCACCTCCAAACATAATATTTCATTTTATAATTAAATACTGTTGCAAGTAATTTTGAAATTTGGATCATTAATGCACATTTCTAACTTACAAAATAATTTTTGTATAAGCTTTTCTTTCTCATTAAACTTCTTTAGGGGATAAATTTTTTATATGACATCCTTAGTGTTTCATTATATAACAAAGAATAGTTGTAATAAATTATATACATAAGGCTAACCAGTTAAGATTGTGTTGTCTGTCAGCGAGACTGAATGAATTTAAGATTTTTTAATAAACAATGACATCGCTATTATTTCGTTTTTAGTACTAAGTATATACATACACACATGTGTAGTCTCTATAATAAAACTGAAGAACCCTAAGCAATTAAACAAGTGTCTAATAGATTTCGTAGCGGCGGCTTTCGTATCGTTCAGGCGAAACCTGTTTTACATATAGAAATTAGTCAAATATGTGAAAGAATTGATAAATAACATTAATTAACCTCTATAAAAATAACTGTCGGTTATTAAATTTGCATGTTTTTGCTTTATAAAACAAATATCAAAACATTTCATCTTCTTAAACATTGACAACCACCTGAACGAATAAAAGTCATAAGTTCGAGTTCCAATCTTATCTGACAGTAATATTATCAATGCGAAAGCTTGTGAGTAAGTATATAGAATATTTATTAATTCCTTGCGTTGTTAAACCTTAATCGATTTAATTGTTTGAGGTAATGATAGTTTTTACATATTCTACCTAAATGAACATATTATAGGCTTTTTCAATCGCCGTATCGATTACCGAGCAAACAGAGCGGTAACGAAAATTAATACAAAAAAATAATAAATGCCACTAATAACAATAAATTAATGATTTAAAAACCACATATAAAATAAAATAACTTGATACCACTATGTGGAGAAATTACCCGCATGATTGTGCGGTGGTCAAATTGCGGACTTGGTGGATTTCATTGCTTGGTTTGAGATGCAAGAGGAAGCGATGTCATGAAATATAACAATACTTAAGTTTAATACCAGACTTTATCTATTATTATAGTACAAATATATTCTTGTAGAGCTATTATTATGAAGGTTACCATTTCGTATGATCTATTAATATTATTTAATGTACCAGTAAATCAACTATTTTATTATTATATAACAAAATAAATGACATTTATCGTTATATTAGAAATGAAAACGGTAAACCAGAATTGAATAATTTAGGATTAGATATTTCATTTTGCTTCCGATCGAAACTTGCACCAAACTTCTGACCGCAAACTTGTATAGTTCTCGGTAAAGCTATTACCGAGTGCGGTAACCGTCCCCTCAGTGTTACTCCTACAGTCAGCTACTGTAGTTTACATAGATATAAAAACTTTAAGCTTTTTAATATTGTAAGTTAATCAACTCTTTTAAATACTATTAGTTATATTTCATACACTTTCAAGTTATAGATTAATGCATATAGTTTATATGTATGTACATTGTAGATATTTACAAAAACTGAGTGTTTTAAGACTATAAATATCTACATAGTAACCAAAGAGTAAAGTTATTTCTTTTGTTTAGCAACTATTATATTTTTATTTTGTATCAATGCTAACATTTTAATAAGAACTAACGAGCGATTGCAACGCGTTGAAGTCTTTTATATGACAGCTCAAAGCTGTACATTGTACAATAAGAACGAGTGGCAGGTATAAAAGGTATTTGATTTTCTTTGATTTATGCTACGTTATGAACGCTACAACTTGTAATAATGCTATGTTAAAATATAAGTGAGCTGTGCGATTATTTTGTCAAGATGCCAAAAGAAAATTATATTACTGTATAATTATCGTATTATAAATAAAACTTGCTTTTCCTAACGTCCTTTTTTAGAATAATATATATTTTTGTTATTCAGAAAGCAAAGAAAAAACAAATACAAATCTTTTAATATACTTACTCATTACAACTGGTGACTAATGTCTGTGTGACCGTGACCAGAGTGGTGGTGGTCGTGGTCAGCTTGTCTCCTACACATTTCTTACGAGAGCATTCGTCTAACACTGCATCCTCTTTGAGGGGTTGGAGGATTTCCTTAACTTTATTTGGTCCAGTCTTCACGGTCGATCTTTGAAATTTCAGACTCGCCATTGTTTTTCCATCACTTGATATATCTGTTTCTTCAGTAATCATGGCACCTTTTTTTGTTTTACACACTGTTTTGGATGTTTTTCCAAAAACATCACCATTTCTATGCAAAACTTCTTTAGAATCTATCAATTCACTCTTAGGCTCTAGAGGTAGACCGTTATTTAGCATGTTCTTTATACTATCACTACTAATATTTGAAGCTAAGAATTCATTCAAATCATCATAACTTTGTATTGGTTGTCGTCTTTGGTCATTTTGCCAGGTTTTATCGAAACCATATATAGGTTCTGATTCGGCACCAAACCACTCTTTATCAGGTTTTTTGTTTGTTTCATCTGGAGCTGGTTCTATATTGTTGAAGTTATCTTCAAAAAACTCGTCCGTTAGCTCCGTTATTTGGGCGCCATCGCGTTTGGTGTCTACATCGTGAAAGAATGGGTTTGTTGGTGTGTTGATTTTTCTCCTTCCGTATAATTGCCTGTAGTACTTCTCTTGGTCTCCATACATCCAGCACACTTTCCACCATTGTTTGCACATCAATATGTTTGCTGAGTTCGACGATTTCACATGTCTCGTCGCGGTTGTCGACATTTTATTGTTTTTTATCACTTTGTATTAAACCTGTTGATGGTTACGTTTGGAATGAAGACGTGTTATATGGTATGGAATTATAGAGACAACAAATTATTTTAAGTATTTTTATTGCTCCATAATATTATGATTGCAACTAATTGAAACGTGTGAATCTAATCAAATTTAAAAAAGCTCTAAATTAAATATACTTTCAATGAATATAAGGGAAGTTCTCAAGTGAACGTAATACCCAATTACGTATCAATTCTATTACAGAGCAGTCTCTAGGATATTGCCTACTTTAAATCCTAAACATAAGGTACAAACCTACATCAATCATTACATCTTTATATTGTTCATCACGTCATTATTCCGTTAGCAAAAGGTTCATTTTCGGACACCATTGATGCTATGATATTTATAGCGTTGAAACCGATTACCCGTAATGCCGCACTCCTGCGCTTCCCTTTATTTATTGTCTTTTTCTCATTCCCGCTATGTGATTTACCGGTTAATTTAAAATTTGAAACAGAGAGAATAATATTGTTTCGTAGAATAGATGAAAAAAGTTATTTTTATATAGCATTACAACTGAAATTATGTTTATTACTGAAATGCATTAAAAATATTATGAACTAGCTATGAAATTTGATTATACATATATGCTTGTTTCATATACCTACCCTCTATAGATTACACTATAAGTATTTGACCAAAGTTTCTGAGCTTAAAGCGATTAAAATATATTATAAACATCAGTTTTACAATAATGTATGGAAGTCTGCCCAATTTTTTGGCATTTATGATTACTGCTCCGCCATCTTGGGTAGTAGCATAATGATATAACCTTCCTCAATAAACGGGATAACTAATGCAAAAATAATTATCTAAATATTAGTTACTGAGATTACCGCGTTAAAACAAATAAACAAATAAACTGCCACTTTATAATATTAGTATAGATTTTATATATTTAGGAAATATTATAAATATATGGATATTTAAACTTATTGAAGTTTTTCATTAAAAACTACCTAATTCAAAGTAAAATAGAGTTCTTATCTTAAAATTTTATATTGACTCGTAACAACTCGTAAAAGTATCATAATAATCGTTGCACTTTAGACCAAACACTTAAGGCACTATAATATTTAGTACGTTTTAATTAAAATATGCTCTTTTAAAGCTTATAATATTATATCTCGCAAATAAACTATTATTTATAAATGCGCAAGCGCAAAGCATAAAATTTCAACGCAATGTTAATGACCATTAAATTACTTATACATGTTTTATATATATTTAATGTGAAGATAGACTACAGGAAGACGTAAGCAAGTACCGTTGTACGCGAAAATATTAAATGAATCTTTTCTTATTTATAACGTCATAATATATATATATATTTTTTGCAAAATATATGTAGGTATATCTTAATTTAGTTACATTTTAAGTTTTATTTCATTTGAATAATCTGGAATCGATACAGAGGCCGAATCTGTAGTTTTCAGATTTTTTATTTTTATCAGTCTGTCTGTCTGGGAACACATCACGAGAAAACCACTGAACGCATTTTAGTGAAATTTGTATGTTGATAGCTAGCTGTTCGGGTCTACATTTGGTATACTTTTTAACGCGGGAAAATATCTCATATATGAGATATCCATACCTACAAATCGTTAAAACGTATCTAGGGACGAAACCGAGCGGAGCGAGTGTAAGCTGCACATATATTTACACAATGTAGACACACACACACACACACACGCACGTACGCACGCACGCACGCACACACGCACGCACACACACACACACACACACACACACACACACACACACACACACACACACACACACACACACACACACACACACACACACACACACACACACACACACACACACACACACACACACACACACACACACACACACACACACACACACACACACACACACACACACACACACATACACATTTACACGCACACAAATATATTTTCAATTATCCCTTATATATTTTAAATTATCCTTTACATTTACTTATAATATATGGAATATATTTTATATTGTAAATAGTATATAAAATGTATGTATGCATTTGTACATGCATTCAGACGCCGGGAAGTAATAGCAGAGCTAACGTAAGTTATCCTGTGCTAGATTCGAACGGAAAAATCAGTAAGTTGTACATTATATCCTTAATTAAAATTACCATTTGAGTAATTGCTTCAACTAATAAAACATTTTGTTATGTAAGATTTAATTCAAATTTTAAATAATACTTCAGATTTCTAAGTTATAAATTTATTGTGGAAGCGGCTCAAGAGTTTGCTAACTCACACAATTAAGTCGAGAAAGATCTATTTGCTTGTTAGTTTTGTTGCGTATAAGTTAATAATTTTTAAAACTACAGAGTCTAAATATTTTTTTATCTAATAAAAAAGGTACATTTTAACAAAATAATACAATTTAGCCGACCATGACACGTGAGCGAAAGTCCCTAAAAAAACACTCCAATATAAATGTGAGTATTTATGAAGGCGTATGTGTTTATTACTTGACCCAATGAACTAGAGTGAAATTCGGCACGCAGATAACTTAAAAACTAAATCGACACATAGGTTACTTTATATGAATGTACCTCGCAAGTGAGGCTGCGGGCAAAAACTTGTATTATATAAATAATAACTATACGCAAAGAGATAGCAGAGGACTAAGCTCGACGCGTGAGCAAGGCGAGTGCGTATTACGAACAGGATTGAAGTTTAAATTGAAATTGTATTAAAGCTACTAAATGTAATTATTGTTAAGTATAATTATTTTTATATATAAATAATTACTTTTTGTAACCTGGTATATGTATGCGAATAATATGATTAATAGATCTAATAATAATATATTGCTGCCTAATAGACAGCAATATTCATACATATATTATGTTACACCCTGCTGATTATCAGATCAGCAGGGTGTAACATAATATATGTATGTATATTGTATTTGGTGTAACATAATATATATATATATATATATATATATATATATATATATATATATATATATATATATATATATATATGTGTGTGTGTATATTCTCTTTTAAGTATTTTCCAATTGAAGACTTCGGGCGTAAATTATATTGTCTGTTTTTTATGAAATAACACAAGACGTGCAATGTATTGTACGTATGTATACGTGTTATGTATGTAGTAGTTTAACACAGTCGGTAGGTTGACAAAAAGGTTATATTATATAACATAGTACGCTTCTCGTAAGTTTATGATTGTAAAGAGTAAATAAATGAATTGGTTTTGTAAATTAGAAAATCTTAGCATTTTTGTAGAAACTGACTTTTGATTCTTAATTGAAAAAAAGATGGATCGAAAAATTATATATCTATCCATTTGTGGAATCAAAGCCCTAGCGTGTGCTATAATTTAATAGAATCAAGGCAAGTCACGTTGACCGAAGGCGAGTCCATTAAAAATCAATTATCAGTAAAAAGCGGCAGGTGGCCCCCGCCGCAGCCGCGGCCGCGCCGCCGCACGCTAGGTGCTATTGTATGTATGTATATAAATATATATGTTATTATTAAAAGGTATATATTATTTCAATTTTATTACCTTAATTAGGAAAATCAGTTCTTTTATGATTATTCAATGAAATTATCCCAATCCTTGCTTAGATTTACGCGAATATTTGACATTTTAAATTAAAGTATTTATTTCGCGGATTTACTTATTTTTACGCAGATTTTTGGTTTCCGACGTTTCGAATGCTTTACAGTAATCATGGTTATGGTAGAGACTAAGGTTTTAGACGTCTCAAAGGCCTTTATATAGTTGTTACATACAGCACTTACCCACAAATTTATACAATGATATTAAAAATACAAAAATGGCACTAAAGTACCTTGCAATATTTGCTAATTTTTATTTCAGACTAATGAATTAATATTCATTTAATTTTAGTTGCTATTACATATTATAATTATTAGGATTTAAAAAAAACAAACGCCGGAACCGAAAATCTAAATTTATCCACGAAAAATCCGAAAATATAGTTTTATTTAAAATTATCCCAATCCTTAAAAACAAAATGTATTCGAATATATTTATAGAATTTTTCACTATAATGTTAAAAATATCATAACAATTAATTTTGTGAACCTAGAACCCAAAACACCAGCATAATGAGCAGTCATGCCACCACTATGGCAAAGCATCATCAAAATGCCAAGACTGATTAAAATGTAAAGTGGTAATTTGTTTTATTATAATATGATTGGATATGCAATGTACACGTAAATGTATCCTCATGAACTCATGCATGTTAATGAATGCGTGCCTGGAGGCCAATAAATTAAATTCTTTAAGGTAAAACGTGTACTAATTAATAAGCCGGCTAATCATTTTAACCTATAGGCACAAAGTAGCAAAGATGCTACTATAATTTAAGTATAATTTGAAAAGTAAATAATAGATAGAACCGTTGAAAGACTAATAATTATAAATATGCAGTCCTTTTTCTGAATGGAAGAAAGAAGATGCAACAACAAGGCGGACTAACTCTACATTGCATTTATATTTTTTGTGAAGCATTTTCAAAACGTATTTTTGTCTTTTACAAAACTTGAATCATATTTTTTAATATAATATAAAAAAACTAAAATAATCAGCAGAACCGTCTTTTTACACTGGCTTCGAATACTTATTTATGTCTATTTTGACAAAAATATTGGTTTAGCCCCTTTTCCTTACATAATACTGCTGGTATTAAGACATTATGTTTATTAATGAGTGAAAAACCAATCTCATCTAAACAATGGACTATATAAATATAACACTGTTAAGGTTAATAATGAATAATAATTAGCATCTATGAATTTTACAATATTTTTCCACATACTCGTAGGTATCGATTTTGTGTGATTTATTTCATAAATTTGTTGATTTTTTGTCAAACAAGTGGCATTTGGACCAAATAAAGCGCAGTAAACAATATAATGCAGATACGATTTAATACTAAAATCCCGTGGTATAGTCCCAAAGTAACATTTTTCAACAGAATAATATTAGATACATCAAAAGGTCTTCTTCCACCCACAAACTATTACTTACTACAAAGTAACGAGCTTTATACAAATATTCATCCATTATAGTGCACCATTGAAAGTTGAAGTTTAATTTTAGAAGTCTTTTCTTATCCCTGATTTGACTGGTTAGTTATTATTAGATTTATAAAATACATCTCTAATACGATACTGAAAGTGAAACGCGTCAAGCAACTATAGGATCCGAATGAACTGAAAGGGACTCGAGCACACGACGTTCAATTAACATCTGTCACATGGGCATATGTACTGCGAATGTAAGTTCTACTGCCACCGTAATTGCTGTGCGGCGACATGTTCTAAATTGCGTTGCATAAAAAGATCACAAAATCCCACGCATACGATTTGTTTCGAGTTCTACTTCGCTCGGGGCTCATTGCGGAGATAAGATCGGTACCTTTTTTTACCATTTTTCGTGTGTGTCACAATGTTATTTATATAACTAGCAACTTACCTCACTTTGTCTGAGCTTATTTTTGGCCTAGTTTATGTTTCGAATTATTAAACATTGTCAAGTAACAAATGAAAGTTCTTGTTATTTTTTATAACTGTTTAGGTGTGGTATATATATTTATTTTAGAAAAAAATATATTTATAGAAAATTTTTTTAACTTTTCTTTTAAATCTAAATTGCCAATTTCACAATTTAAAATATTTCTCATCGTAAATAATATACCATTTCTGTCTATATTTTAAAATGTTATGTTGTTGCGTAATGAAGCTAAATATGGTTGTTAAATGATTATAAAATCATTTACGACTCGTATTAAAAGCAAATAAAAGATGAAGACACATGAGATCATTAGTTGATTCGTAGTAATCTAAAGTATTTAGATTACAAGCAGTCCACAAGTTGTTGATTAAACAGTTTTATGTATATTTTACGTGGTTAAGCATTGCACTAATGTTATTTCAGAACAAGCTTCTGATAGAGTCGACTCTATCAGAAAGCTCGGTAATATACAACAAAGCTCATCTCAGTATATCTGTGTAATTGGCAAATGTAAATAGAATAATTTACAATTTTATGTTTGTATATTTTGTGCTGCTTAATTTTTTCTATGTAATACTTAAAAGTCTAAGAAAAGATTTTTAAGTTAGCAAATTTTTATGTTATCGTATTTTCAACCGACTTCAAAAAGAAGGATGTTCTCAATTCGACTGTATGTTTTTTTTTATGTTTGTTACCTCAGAACTCCGTCATTTATTAACCGATTTGGACAATTTTTGTGTTGTTTGAAAGTGTATACTTCCAGATTGGTCCCATTTAAATTAAAAAAAAAATACCACCCCTAAGGGTGGAAAAATAGCTAATGATGAATTTAACCTACTTCTAATTGTCATATTGACTTGAAACTTTGCAAGTGTTTCTATTTTCATTGATAGTATAGTGGTTTGGTATTGTTGACCTGATCTGATGGTAAGGCCTGAAGGTGGATAGGTGGAACTCTTCAACGGCTAATAGTAGACACTTTGAGTTTGGGCTTGTTTTGTTTGATTTGACAAACCTAATACGTTAGAATTCTTACTTTGCTACTACTGTCTACACTAAAAAGGGAAAAATAAAAACTTTTTAACAAAAAAATAAAAACCGACTTCAAACAAAAGCACTAAAAATTAAAAAATAACTGATTGGTAGTTTTCATTTACTATACATACCTAATCAAATATTTTCGAAGTCGGTGTGCTTTGGCTAAGTAATTAAAGCCTACCTATTAAATACATACCTAATCAAATATTTTCGAAATCGGTGCCAGCCCATACAAAGCAAAGCACACCGACTTCGAAAATATTTGATTAGGTATGTATAGTAAATGAAAACTACCAATCAGTTATTTTTTAATTTTTAGTGCTTTTGTTTGAAGTCGGTTTTTATTTTTTTGTTAAAAAGTTTTTATTTGTAAAATTTTCGACATTATCTGATTATCTATAATGAGACTGATAAAGTGTTAATATAATATAATGTTTTGTTTATCAAATATCAATAAAATAATATAAAAAAATATTAAATTTATGAAAAATTTCACGATTGTCTTTTGCAAATGATATTTTTTATTTGCTTATGCTATTTTACGTTCTATTCCTAATAAATTAGGAGGTGTAATTGCTTTAATCATATCAATTTTAATTTTAATTATTTTACCTTTTACATTTAATAAAAAAATTCAAGGTATTCAATTTTATCCTATTAACCAAATTTTATTTTGATTTATAATTAATGAGTTTTATAAGTAGTTAAATAAAAGAAGCCCTTGAATAGCCGTCTGAGCAAGAATAGGGTGAAATTGATAGTATTTCGGAAACCACCATGTCCTGCGGTGGATGGGAAATGACTCGTGCTAACTATTAGTGAAAATGAAATAAATTGTTTAAATCTCTATATACTCGTAAATAAGCAAAGACAAAGCATTTCACTACCTTTTCCCCTCTATTTATCATCTGATTTTCGATTTTTTATTGTTTAGTAGCTTCTTTTTTTAATGACGGTATGAATTTCGACAGTACACTACATTAATATGTATTTTTTATATAGCTCTATACCCGCCACAAATCACAGTTACTATATGAACTATTTATTTAAGTAGTTCCAGACATTAGCTCATTCAAACAAACAAGTCAATTTTAAATAATGGTATATTGTGATATCAATACTTGAATTGACAAGTGCATAAGATAGCGTAGGTCTGTCATGTTTGTTATTCAGTTTTTATGCACAAAGGATGTATTAACTAAAAAACAAGCTGACCTGCAGCTAACTCTACTTTTTTCATATCTGCAAATACGACATACGTTACGGGATCTTGTAGAGCATCTGAAAAACTTTACATATTAAATGAGCAATATAAAGCGTATGCAACAGGTAGCTGAACCGGTTCCTGAGTAAATAATTTCGCTCTCTTGTGTAACTCGCTAGTCGGTACTAAAAAGTAGAGACATTTTTTATAAACATGTATATGGTAGTAATTATCGAATTATACGATATATAGGTTTTTAAAAGGACATAAAGGTTCATGTTGATATGTTTAAAAAAGTTGCTTGCGACGTACATACATTAGAGGAAAGTGATTTATGGTATGGATTGCTATTAGAATTTAAATAGATTAACGCTACATTTTTTAATTTACATGATAAATGGCACAGATATTTATATAGCCAATACAATTTCCCCATTCGCGACAAGAAATCCTAAAAGATGCAGAGATTTCTATCTTTAAAAAGTGGCAAGTTCAGTAAAGTAAATACAATATAGTCGTGGTATACGACTTTACTTCCGACTTTATGATTGATTTTGTGCTTTGAATATTTTATTAATATTTCGTATCGCGACTATAGTTTTTTTTTATGTAGTTATAGTAGAGTTATTTATTATGATTTTGATATGTATAAAGTGTGCCATTGGCCGAGCTTTTCATGAACACAACTATAACTTTTTTAAATTCTGAAATATCATTGATAATAATGAAATTTTAATATTATATTTTATATAAATACATATGTCAAAAAAAATGCATACGCGAAGTAACGTGTCTCGGTTTGTATATTAAATAAGACGAAAAATATGAATGCATGTCATCACAATCAGCGTAATAAATTGAGTTGTGAGGCTTGAACACAAAGATTACGATGTAAGTATTTTTATTGCTTGCATTAAGCTTTAAACGTTAAGATATATATCGTATTTATTCTTGTTTTGGTTTATAATTGACTAGACTTTGCCCCAGCTCTTCTCATGTATCGATAAAAATTGAATATGACTTAACTCAGCAGCTTAATAAGAAGACATTCTATTATACAATCGTTGAACAATAGAATTTGAATAAAATTTATTGATATAATAAATTAAACTGTTACGTCATATGATTATAATATGTCATTTCGATATATTTTTTTACATTATCTAGGATATGAGCTATTTTTACTCCTTCTTTTATACCAAGTCGTTGATCCAATAACAGCGTAAAGAGGAGACAAACACATTCACAAACTATATTTTATAATATTAGAGTAATAATTTATTGTTAGTAAGTTAATTTTAAAACATGATTATTGATGATGCTCTATTTTTATTATGCATTGATATTTTAGCTCTGTACAGATATAGTTTGTAAACTTTTTGTAAAAGTTTTTTATAAATTTACTGTACATAGGGACGTTTTGGTACATAAAATATATTATATACCTAATATCTTAGTCTGATATTTAGTTAATATTGTTTTTATATTCTTTTTTTTTCAAATATGTATAAATGTTACGTAGATCTTTTGAACAAATGCTTTTGTTTCTTTAAAAAATGGAGTTGGTAAATCTTGAACATTTGCTCATTTGAGAACAAAGTTCTTAAACTTGTAATGAAATTATGTTATGCAGTAAAATAATATTATGCAGTAGTGACCGAAAAATATACATATAAATAAATTAGTACGAAACAGCTTCTACATATTGCTTTAATTTATATTTAAATGCCGAAAAGGATCTAGCAGTTACCACGTCATTTGGTAAGCTATTATACAGTTGTGCTCCCTCAAATTCAATTGTTTTTATGTCATACTAGCGATTCACTCGTCACTAGTTACGTTTAGTATAGATTTCTTAAGAGATGAGATATTTTCCCACGGTAAAAAGTGTCCTATATGTTGAACCGGATAACTATCAGCTATCATCATACCAAATTTCATCAAAATCTGTTCAGTGATTTTCTCGTGACGCGTTCCCAGACAGATAGACAGACAGACAGACAGACAGAGAGACAGAGAGACAAATTCTAAAAATTATAGATTCCGCCTCAGTATTGATAATAATGATTTTTTCAATAAGAATATCCAAAAAATATTTAATGTACAGATTGGACTCAGAATTTTATTATATGTATAGATTATAGTTCTAGTGACAGGTAAATATAGTTTATACCTTTTGCCATTGCAGAAAGTTAAAGAGACATATGAGTAAAATTATATGATTTAAATAACGTCTTACTTTGCCTTCCATAGAACCAGTTAATACCGTAAATATAATATGCAAGAGTGTTATCAGGAGACTTTCAATGAGTCACGTTATCTTGGCTCATTTCTCATCTGGTGGTAATCGTTCAAATTGACCTAATTCGTGCGTCGCCCTTAATGGCCTGGAGAAATTGCTCTGTGTGAAAATTACTACCTGTTTTACTGTTTTCTAGTAAATGACATTAGATAATATATGACTGTATCACTATCAACATATCTGGCGTATGTTTGATATAGTGTTAGCACTTATACTTACATATTAAATATATTTTCACAATTTAAGTATGTTAAAATATTATCAGCGTCAAAATAACATACATAATCTTTACTTTAATAATTATAGTTTTTTAACGGTTTTTTATTCAAACTATACAATACTATTACAGTGTATTTTTATTATAATGTAATTTAGTTATGGCTAGTCAAGGTACGTGTTCGAATAGGAAATTGTGCAAATATTTCTGATTCTCTGAAGCTAACTGCTACACTGCGTCGTGTCTCTAAAATTTTTGAGACACTAATCTTACCATGTAAACGAGTTACAACTTTTTTCAAGAAAATTAGATTTCTCGATAAGAAATGTGACAAAAAAAGTAATATGAAACGAAATGATTACATCATGTGCTCGCTCGCTAAAACGGCAATGTTTGGGATTTTTATAAAATACCATATAAGCTACGTTTAGGTCATTGTTAACCTTTTATACGCTGGAATGTCACAGAGTCTATGCGATGTGAATTAATCATTAGTTATCATGACATTGTATACACTGTTTATATCCGCCGTTATTCATAAATGTTTCAATACGTTTTTTGTGATGTACTTGTACATACATTTCTTTTGTTTTATATAGTAGAATATTAGAAAAATTATCGATGTGTGTTTGTTTTAAACTAAGTATTTAGAATGCGGTTTTAGTTATATATTTTGAAATTTTAAAGATTGAGATCTTGAATTAACCGTAAAATTTTTAATTAGGAATCAAATTTCTAGTTTATCTTTTTAGTTTTCTACTTTTTACACAAGCCCGATACGAATAATTCTTGTATTATGCGCTATTAAAATAATTTTACCGTTATATTTGAAATAACTATTGGTTTTTACGACTGAATTATGTATTTTTATGAAAAGTAGCAAGTTTCTTGATATACAAAAGACACGTTTTTGTCAAAAAAAACTGTTAATAAATACAACTTTCGTTTTATTAAAAATTTATAATATTTCTATTATAGTAGTTATATTACTTTGTAAAAATATTTATTTTCGGATTATGTCGTGGTTTTATGTTAAATTTTGTTCTCGAAATATCGAGTATTATTAAAAACTTTTATTTTGTTATTTTATATTAATATGTTACATTGGGCTAATTCTAAAAGTTATTATTTTATTTTATATTATATTTTAAATTCTAGAGAATCTTGGTTAAAGTGAACAATTTAAATTTTAAAAACAACGTGTATATTATTAAAATTGTTACTTTCAAGCAGTTATGGAAAGAAATGAATAAATTTATAAATAAAATGTTAATATTACCGTGCCTTTTCAAGTTTTATGCTCTAAAATTTGCCTCCTAAGCGGTGGGTCTCAAGTACAATATATCCGTATGTCATTCATAAATATAATATTTTGTTAACACGTAAAAGACACTGATTAGTAGTAAAATTGTTAGTTTAAAATTCAAATTATAGTTTAAAATTATTAGGTATATTTTTGTTCTGACAATTGTTTTAATGTTTATGCTTACTTATATTAATTATTACACGCTATCTAACTCTACGCTCTACATCACTATAGCTTATGTATCTCTACATAACCAACGTTGCTTAACATTCGTCTTTTAATCCCATAATCATAAGATCATTAAAACATAATGAATGATAGTCCTAAATCGATTCTTCCCTACAGCGATAATTTTAACTCTATTAAATGTCAAGAAAGGGTCTACGATAACATGTTATTAGCAATATTACGTTACGTCTGAACACCTTTCTATACAGGTGGCAATAAAAATATCTGTTTCTTAAAACGTTAAGTTTCTTTATATCTACCATCTATCTATCTACAAACTATATGTATTTTTGCTTGTATTTCAGTCCTTAGTGTCATTGAAAATATATTCTGCATCGTAGAATATTCCAAACGTAACCAACTTATATGAGATCTTTCACTTGTTTTTTTAACAAATTGCACTGTGTATAAAACACTATACTTAGAACGAAATCATCACCGTGAATTTTACACTTTCCCACGTGTTTTCCAAACACTGTAATCCTTTGTTCACTTTCTATATACTAGCACTGAATATGTGTCACGCTATGTGATTCCATCCATTCACAGAGTTTCACAACGATAAATAAAAATAATGGAAAATTATGAAATCTCCAAAAAAACAACTTCATCCCGCGGCTGCGCGCGCGCGACTGACATGGCGCCAACCAACCATGTAGAGCTTCATAGAGAAAGAAATAGCGCTATGTTTTACCTCTTTATATGACAAGGACAGAGGTATCGAGTCATCCCTTCATCAGAAGTCATACTTAAAGGTTTTAATTGAAACCGAATCATAAACGGCGACTCTCATTTGCGATTTAATTACTAGAAAGTTGAAAATCGATCTAGAGGTACCTCTTTATTCGTTAGTTTCTCTTTTAATAAATTATAGCCAGTTGAACAATATAATTTATAGAAAATCTTGCTTTATGGAAACGAAATCCGTATTTATAAACAAAATTTACAAGTCCATCTGATAGTTCAAAATTTCTTGTCCATAATATTTACTTACATAGTTCTTTGCGCTATATGTATATGAAGTTCTAGTAACAATAAATAATTTTAATGTTTGTACGTCTATTTGTTTATATTTTCTACTAGTTTTCACGATAGTGCTATTGAATTGAGGTTCACTTATGGATACAATAGGGAATAATTATTTCATATCCTACCATTTTTTGTAAATCATAGCTTATCATTTCTAGAAAACTTCTTTGAGGATTGAGAAAAAAAGAAGTAAAGCTCGGCGGATTTTAATGGGATTTTGATTGGTGGACGGGAAATTCGGGTAAGGCTGATATAGGTTTTTATTCACTAAAGCAATTGCTGCAGGCAAAAGTTCGTCGGAACAAAAGTAATTTTAAATTATTGCAACTGTCCTTGCAATAAAATGATCCCACCCTGGCTGAATATGTAGCTATATATCACTCTCGCCATTAAAAACAATTTACCACAATAAATATGATATTTTATACCTAAAAATAAACTACACAGTGAAATATTACTGGTATTTTTGTATACTGTAATAAAAGCCAATGCGATATAGCAAATATTAAAGCTTAAAAATTGATTTTCATTACGATAAAGTGACAAGTTAAAACGATTTTATAAGAAAACTCAAAAATTAATATGCATATAATTCCTATACTTATTTATTTATTTATTTATTTACACTTTATTGTACACCACAATTACGAAGTAAATACAGTTAACAAAATATAAAACAAAAACAAAAGTGTGCGCAAAAGCTTATGTACATGTTGTTTTGTATTTCAATACATTTTGCGGTATTTTTTATAAATAAATTATATATATGTATATACCTACTAGCAACTCACCTTCGCTTCACTCGGTTTCGTCCGTCCGTTTCGTATATCTCACGGGAAGCGTACCTTTTCCGGGATAAAAAGTAACCTATGTGCTATTCCAGACTATAATCTATCTCTGTACCAAAATTCATCTAGATTCGTTCAGTCGTTCTGGCCTAATTGGGTAAGAAATATCCATCCATCCCAACTTTCGCCTTTATGAAATTTATGGGATTATTTTGATATTGGTCATATTTTATAATTTTAGGAGACTTAAAAAATATATTGACTATAAAGAAATTAATTTATTTATCGCATCAAATAAAACGATCAGCTATATAGGTTTCCTAGATCCAGCTTAAAATAGATATCTAGTTTCTCATACTAAAAGCTATAGGTTTATACTTTGTATATTTTTTAACATCCCACTGCTGGGCACGAGCCTCCCTTCAATATGAGAGGAATCAGGCCATAGTTTACCACACTGGCCAAGTGCGGATTGGAGGACTTCATGTCTTTCGAAAACTTTCTAAGTTCTCTCAGACCTGCAGATTTCCTCACGATGTTTTGATTCACCGTAAGGCAAGTGGTAATCATGAAATGATATAAGAATATCAGAGGTGCAAAGATCGGGGTTTGAACCCGCTTCACTCGGTCTCTCGGCTCGCTTGGGAGCGCGTAACCACTGGGCTACCACTGCTTTAGGTTTATATTTTACTTATCAAATAATTTTAAGCATATATGTTATTGAATTTCATACAAGATATACGAGTAAATATAAAAACACGTATGATATGTGTTGATTAGTAAATATACTGCGCAGGTACTTTTGAAAAGAATGCAGGATATGATAGGTCCTCTCGTCGCCTCGAGCGCGCCTCTCATATGATTTGCTACCAATCAACGTAATCATTCTGCTCGAAGACGCTACTAGTGTAAAATTGTGGATGGATATTATACGTTCTTATCTTTTTGTATTACATATTATTTATTTACTTTATATATACATACTAACATTATAAAGCGGTAAAGTTTGTGAGTTTGTGACGTTGTAGGGGGTAATCTCTGGATCTACTGAACCTATTTAGATGAAATTTGGTAAGAAGGTAGTTTGAGACCCCGGAAAGAATATAGAATACTTTTTATCCCGGAAATCATCCCCTAAGGGTGTGAAAAACCCGAGCGAAGCGAGGGTGAGTCGCTAGTATAGGATATTAAAAAAATAAGGAATACGTTAATGTTTTTATGGAACTCTACAAAATAACTACTAAATACATTAAACTGTGAAATAAAACATATTATTGTGATTAAATTTCATACTTTTCAAATAATTTTATTAGTATTAGAATGCTTATGAATAAAAAGATTAACATTACATAAATGATGATTATATTCGAGTATAAAGCTTTAAGCACTTCCTACATATAATACTCTTAAATTGTATAACTTCAGATTGAAATGCAATAATTCGATCGTGATTTGATCTCTGGATTGTATGGAACACGTTCCAAGTGTCTTTTAAATTCATGGTACCGCAAATGATGAGAGCACGCGCTTTGCCTCCACTAGCCAATCATGGACTCTACCAAATTCCTCTCTAAACTGTAACATTAAAGCTCGTTTTCCACTGCATTGTCCTGGCCTTAATATGAATACCATAGCATCATAGCAACTCGAGCGTTATCAAAGGATTTGCCACTTTATCTGTTGGTGATAGAGTTTTAAATAGCTAGTCTCTAATATCAATTGGTAGCCAGTTAGCACAGTGGGCTGGCTGATAGCGATTTTAGATTGATTTTATATTCTCTTCAAGTCCGAAGTGATGCTAAAGCCGTATTGTAAAGAGTTCAAGGAGTTATTTTGCATCCGTTTTGCTGAATGGGGATACCGACCTAAATGTGTCGAAAGAAAATAAGCATGTGAGTTCTACTATTGTTATTTTTACTACACACGGCTAGCTATCATTCTCGTCCCGAAACCACGGGTCAGAACTATCGATTTTATAAAATTTTCGTTATCGAACGAGATATCAGGAATCCTAAACGGTATTCGAATCATGTATATTTCGGAGTAATAGCTAAATTAAATTCAACATGAAATGTTAAAAAAGATAACATCGATTGTATCCGAATGCCGATGGACACATTAGATTCGGGAAGTATGCACACAGCCGCAGCCGCAGCCGGCTGAGCAGCCATTGTTCCTCACAATACCAGTGTCGTGATTTATGGCGAGCTCTCGCGAAGGACATTCTGATATGCTAAAACTAAGCTATGGTGTAGAGTTCTATAGAGTTATATGAAGAGGTGAGAAAATAGTTTTGTACAAAATATTGTTAGTTTGTATATTACTTTCACATGAATTATATTAGTACTAGCTTACCTTTGCTTCGCTCGGATGCGTCCCTAGGTGTTTTTTTGTATTTATGATATTCCAAAATCACCTTCCCTTGATCTTCATTATAAAATAACACCCACTTTATATATTAATATGCCAGAATATATAACTCATGTAACAGACAGACGAATAGTTACTTTCGCGTTTATAATATTAATATAAAATAATTAAAAATTTCAAACAAGAGGGCTCTTGTTTTGCATGCATTGTACATACATAATATACATATAAATGTTAGAGAAAATGACTATTTTAAATAAAATACCGTATAACTCCTAATATGACTATGTAATACCATAAATGATAGGGTTAAACTGTTAAAAGCAAGCATTTACTGTAACCTATGGGAAGCGCTACAAAATTTTATGTTATTACAACACAAGCATAAAGCTAGAGGTTACAAATTTTTCTTAATCACACTTTATTGCTGAGTATCATAAAAATTAATGATATTAAGATTACATTCATAAATTTTTAGTATTTATGTTTTAAGTGTGCTTTCTATCTCAGTAAAGTGCTCTATTTATGTAAATCTTAGTATAATAGAGAACGCCGCTATAATATAATATAATAAAAATATATTATCTATACTTCTATACTAATATTATAAAGAGACAGAGTTTGTTTGTTTGAACGGGCTAATCTCAGGAACTACTAATCCAATTTGAAAAAATCTTTTTGCGTTAGATAGCCCTTTTATTAAAGAAGGCTATAGGATATATAGTATATTATAAGTAGTAAACATAATAAACATAAATGTTAACAAATCGGGCAGACTTCCATACATTATTGTAAAACTGATGTTTATAATATTATGTTTAAGTGATTTAAGCTCAAAAAGTACTGAAATAAATCTAAAAATGCCTTTTGCATAAAACCAAACAGTTTTTTGTAGTTTGTAAAATATTTACGTTATAAGTATCTAGATAAAATAAACACATGTCGCATGTTCAAATATTTGCTCAATTGCTTATTTGATTTTTGAACAAGTATTTTTTTATTATTTTTAGTTCTGATCTAGGCAACAACGAAAAGTCACGTTTAGAAAAATTAAAAAGTTATGGTAAAGTTGAAAAAATATTATTTTGCTTTATGAATATAATATTGATCAGAATAGATTTTTTATGTCAAATTCAAATTATGCTACATTCAAATACACTTTTACTAGCAATTTTGAAGACTACCATAAACGGTTACTATGGCCTTCCAGATCGCCAACCTGTTTCATCACCTGCTCTATATGACCGCCCTATTATCTTTTTTCTGACCTTAGGTCAAGAAATAGCTGCTCTTCCCCAGTAAAGAAAAGTTTTAAACTTTATGTTGTTAACCATAAAGTTTATTAGAAGTATTTCTATAGTAGTAGGCAGTTATGGAAATTAAGACACGGCTCTACATTTTTAATATTTTAAAGGAAGTTAAATAGTTGTTGGAAGTTATACTTCTCTATATAATAAGTATAACTTATTATATGTTTAGATACAGATAGATAAGTGTTCTTAAAATATCGAATTATAGTCCAAAAAAGCAGTTGGCGTGCGAATTTATTTTCATAGTAGAAATTTTTTGACGCTTTTTAAATTTTATAAAATTGATAATATATGCAGAATAAAACTTGTGTTTTTAATATTTCATGTAATTTTTATATAACCGAATGTTTAATTTTCAAAATTTTATCATTTTTTTCTAATATACTACGGAATACGTTCTCACTTTTACTCTTTCATCCACTTTTACTCATATATTAAATTATTAGTACGCAGGATTATTCAAAGTCAACAAAACAGTAAGTATACGTCAGTCCTAACATAGTTTCAGTGCTAAATCCTATATAATAGTTATCTTTATGAAAACGAGAGCCCATAAATTCTATAGTGTTATCGGTTCGTGTAGGGCTGCTTTTAAGATAAAATGTCCTTATGCTTTTAAACAGTATTGATTTGCGACCCTGAGTTTTGTTTGAACGCTACTTCCACACGATTCTAATAAAGCTTGTGACAACGAAATATAGGAGCTTATTTAAAGTTTGACTTTTAGAGCTTTTTAAATATATTATGACGTATCAGATGTAGGTGAAATCATATTGAGAGATCAGGCGCAAGACCGAAGGCTTTACGTGCTCCGCTGCACGGTTGTGAACATATCGCAACTTCCTAATTCAGGGTAGTTACTGATTAGAACTACTTGGCTAGAAATAGGATATGAACCCAGAACCTCTCGATCTTCAGTCGTAAATACTAGACTTAATCTAGGCTAGGCTATGAGGCAGTTGTTAGAAAAATATATGTATTTTTACGTCTTCAAGGATCAGAAAATGGCGGCTTTCCAAGTCTTTAGCCAATACTTATAAGGTTCTTGATTTATGGCGAGCACATTCTAGGTAACAAGTATTTTCTTTGATCTCTGCAGGAGACCAATTAGAAATTGTAGTTGAGAAATCTTTACTTTTACATTTTATCTTGTAATCTTTGATCTAAAACTAGTTCTTTGCGATTACGTACTGATGTAAGCAGGTGTGATAATTTCGTTATAAAAAGAGTAAACAGGGAATTATTATGTTCCTGACAATTAAACATCAGTACGATCGGACAAGTTCCCATATAAGTAACGGCTGGTCTAAGCTATTAACCTTTTATGAGGGTTTGACTTTTAGAACTTTTCAAATATATGTATGGGCACACTGGCAGGTCCAGGATATGCGTTGTCCTGCCACAGACAACAGCGCCAGCTTCCAGCTCCAACTGTAGTTAAGAATCTTCCAGGTAAACATAAAAGTACACACATAATCATCAAAATTAGTCAAGCAAGAGAAGAATTACGAACATTGGCACACTGGAATTTTATATGTAAAGATACAAGTGTTGGCAAACTAATAAAAAAAATATTTGCTCAAAGATTTTATGTAATCAATATTTTTGTAACGAAGTACTCAATTATATTTTTTTTCATTTATAACAGTTTTTATTATTCCCTTATAGTCTATCTACGAGTATACTAATATTATAAAAAGGTAGAGCTTGTGAGTTTCTGAGCTTGTGATGTTATAGGTGTAATTTCTGGATCTACTGCACTGATTTAGATGAAATTTGGTAAGAAGATAGTTTGAGACCCTGAAAAGGATATAAAATATTTTTTATCCCGGAAATTATTCCTTAAGGGGTGAAAATGGGGATGAAAGTTTGTATTGGAAAGCAAGCTAGGAACGAACCCAAGTGGAGGGAGGGTGAGTTACTAGTAAGTAATAAATAATTATAATTTTGACTTTAGTTAAAAATATTAATATATAGTTTCTAATTAATTTTAGTTAATAATATAACACATTTTATAGTGTACTAGCGACTCGCCCTCGCTCCGCTCGAGTTCATCCTTAGCATAGATCTTTAGGATAGATTTATCAGAGATGAGATACTTTCTTTGAGATACTTTGACCCGGATAACCAGCTATCATTATACCAAATTTCAATAAAATTTTCCAAAAAATATTTAATGTACAGATTCGAGTCAGTTAGAATTTTATAATATGTATGTATAGATTTTTTATTCTTTAAAGTTTAAAAGATTATTCAAGTGAATTACGATATCAAAGTTTTTTTTTTTATTTTAACTAACTTATAGAGTCATAATAATGGAATTATGAGATAAATGAGTATCTATCTAACCATCTCCTTTTGAGAAGACATTTAAAAATGACAGTTTATATGAGGAAGCCATTAGTCACTTCATGAGCTGGCGTGCGACTGACGTACAGACAGACAAAAACTATAACAACTACATCGTCTGCTGTAATCAACTTTTACAAAACTTTATGTGACTAAAACAGTTAAATGATTTATGAAGATGACGAGTTGTCATTTATTCTGCTCGTTCAATTTTAGACCGACTTAAAAGAGTAGAAATTACGGAATTCGTCTGATTTTTTTGTGGGTATGGTCTTGATGTTAGCAGTTGGTCGACGTTGGTATAATTAAAAATATATATATTTCAGCCCTTTCATACATACTACTGTTAAGGACGGTCTTACCTTCAATGCGAAGGGTATTAAGCCATAATCCACCACGATAGCAAAATGCTAGCTATGGGCTGTTCTCATATACATGTGCAAGTTTCCTTACGATGTCATCCTTTGTCGTAAGACCAATGGTAATCATGTTGAAAATAATTCGCATATGAAACTATCAAGAGAGCGAGATACGGGGGGAGATACAGTTTAAGCCCGCACCAATTACTAACTTTAGTGCTGGTTCTGTTCATATATCCATCCCATCTGGATTGAACAAAATTTACGGATGGAGAAACAGGATAGGTTTGAATATCTCCATCCTTATATGCCAGGCCATTAGTTCGAAGTTATTTCATTTCATCACATGCACTGACACACATACTACGCGCATAATTAACTATTAACTTTTTACACCAAATTCTTCAACAACGTTACTTTGTAGAACCATAAGTCAGTGTTTTTGTGCTTGCTTCAATCTACCGGAAGACGTTCTTAATTATAAGACAGTCTTCGTTGAGCTTTAGAGTTAATTAATTAAGTGCGTCCGGAGCCACTTTCTATTAATCATGACGTGATTTCGACTAGGACGGAATTCAAATAATTAAAAATTATATATAACATATTCTAATAATAGCACACAATAAATCGTTAGAAAAATATACAAGGTGTATGTTCATGTTTGTTGATAATATGTATGTATGTACGTTTCATGCAGTACTTTTCATTTAGTGAATAATGTCCTTTCTTTGGATTTTATGTTAAAAAATAAACAATTTTTAATTAAAATTTCAATTTTGAAATCTTTCATTAATTAATTATTAAATCTTTCTAATTAAAAAGGCAGAGTTTGCTTGTTTGTTTGTTTGTTTGTTTGAACGCGCTAATCTCAGGAACTACTAATTCGATTTGAAAAAAATCTTTTTGCATTACATAGCCCATTTATTGAGAAAAGCTATAGGTTATATATCATATAATATATAGTCTATATATTTCATAATAGCCGTTAAAACCTACCTAGGGTCAAGCCCGAGTGAAGCGAGGGTGCATCGCTAGTATAATATAAAAACATATTTGAAAATTAAGTATGGTGCTCCAATTCAAAGCGTCAAGACACAGAAAATAAATAGTATATATGTAATTTATATCCATTTCTATACGCTCTTAAAAAAAGTATAATCTACAGTCACGAACTACTAAATCTATTCACCAGTGGCAAAAACTACCAATTTCATCTAATATCGCTCTGAAAAGAAACAATGTAGAATTATTATCAATGACTTCAAATCAATTTGTAATAATACAATTGAATTATAAAGAACGAAGTAAAAACTCCTTCGTGAATTTAAGATATAAGTATCTATAGATGTAAACAATTTTAGCGATTAATCGATCCATAATATGCTAAGATCTGTTATATGGTGTATCATACACAAAAACGCTAGAATTGATTATCCTCTGTTTTCAAAGACAGTCAAATATATTTTAGTTACCATTTTGGTCCCAATTTTTTTAATATCCATTATAGTAACAGAACAATAGAAATAAAGGTTAGGCTCAAATTATTGAAATTGCGTGTAATTTAAAGAGCGCTTAGGAATGATTTACACAGTCGAGTGGCCCCGGACAATGGTGGTTTGATTCCATCAAAGCCATGGGATATTAGATTACTAATGCATATTTGTGATAGATGAAAAACTTAGCTTGACTTCTGTATAATTATGTATAGATATAGAAAGAGACAGAAATAGACCCGATACTAAAATTGTATTTTGTATTTAAAAAGTATGGTATCAGTGACATTAAATGGTTAATTTTAAATGTAAAATAAGCTTATAATATATGTAATATTATACTAATATAAAATCGATAGACTTACTGATACTGATACTTGTCTACTATGAATACGTGAAGTTTGTTTCATGTTTTTTTTTACTGGCGATTTTACCTGAAAACAAAGAAAAGTTATTATTATATATTTATTGAAGTTTGGATGTATCTTTATCTCAATAGTTTCACGCATCATCCCTTGGGCCATAACGGTTCTCTTTCGCGAGTATTTGTGGACTATCAAATTAAAAATTAATTAAAAATTATTCAAAATATTGATTTTTTTAAATCATTTTGTAAAATTGTGGGTAGGCACTGTCTGTAACAAGTAGGTATATAATACCTTTGAGAAGTATTAATCTTTCCCGTGACCATGATTGATGTAAAGCATTCGAAACGTCGGGAACCAAAAATTAAAATAAATCCGCAAAATAATCCGAAAAAATAGTTTTATTTAAAATGAAGTCCATTTTTTAAATAATAACATATATGCGATTTATTTAGGAGAAAGAAAGAAATAAGAATCGGTAGTTCACGTGAAGGGCGACTTTACTTCGGATCGTCTACTATCAAATTTAATTAAGATAAAAATGATGGAACTGACATTTTCTTTAATTTTATAATAGTTTAGACTAAAAAATGCATTTAAGGTAAACAACTGTATAAAATACATATAAACTCTTACTTAGAGTTAGAAAGATAGAGTCAAATTGCTACGAGTAGCAACTTAAACCAGCTGTTTGTTATAGATTTTCAAACCTAAGTCACTAAATCTTAGCTTTCACAGTCGAACTATTAACCACTGAGCTTAATAGTCATCAATAAATATAAATTAACACGTCAAAGTGAGTTAATTAGACGCACAGTGGAGGACGATTGTATCTGCGTGCGCTTGCGTGTTCAGTTCGCGCTCTCGCATGCTACTGCTCCTTATTTCATCCACCCTTCTATAAGACGTTAATTTAAAATGTTTTATTATAAATATCTGAAGAATATCATCAGTTAACTTGATTTAATGAAAATGAAAGGATTTAATTGGCTGATTCTTTATATGATGTACGAGCTGTGTGTTTCCAGTTTGTTTCATGATTTAATACTAGTCTTAACTATGTACGAGTATGTAAATTAAATTACTTATAATTCATTGAAAGTGTAGCAATTTATTTTAAAGAACACGACCAGAAGCTATGTCTGAAAGTTGCAAAAGTTTCTAACTTCGCAAACGCTATGTAATCTGTATTATACAAACTGAGCCAACTAACATATGGACAGACAAAGAAAAATATTACATATTTTAAAATTACAATCCATTACCGAAAGCATTACCACTGAACGTTTTTATTATGTTTATGTGTGAAGTCCACTGAATACCAATTTCATTGAAGCAGCCATAACGTTATACGCTCAACAATACACAAATGACATACCCATTGTGTTGTTGTTCACATTTAAAGCGAAACAAATTCCTTTTATCAAAACAATAACATAAATAAATTTGCCTCGGTTGCAATATGATATTTGCTACGAGTAAATTTGTAAGATAATTTTCTTTTTTGACCGATTTCAAAAACCGTGAAGTTGCATTTGACTGGTTTTTTTTTCTAAATAAAAAAGTCTCTTAAGACTGTCACCAATTGTGTTTAGGTAATTATTCTAGGTGACATAAATGTACAACAATGTAAATTAAACCTTAAATTCAATGTTTAAAGTTGTTTCCACAAAAAAATGAAAAGCGCGCTCATATTTTCAAATCAGCGCTCATTCGGTGAGGACACTTTTTGCCGCTATATAATAGTCGCTAGTTTGAAATAAATTTTACTATAGGTGTATAATTTTATTCCTCCGAGAGTGTTTTGTAACGCGATGGCAATTGTCAGATCCGTCATTGGATCAAGTAACAGTCTGCATTCTATTCACAACCACGCATGCGCTGTGAATGCGTTTCGGAGTTTTTTAGTGATTTTATCACTCTAAAGGCTTATTCTGGAATACTACTGATATAAAACTTAGTTCCTTTTTGGCTTTAAAATGTAGAGACACAAAAAAAATACTTTATTAGTAATTACTTATCAATTTAAGTCGCATGTTCATTTCTCGTTAACAGAAATAATTAACACTTTTTGTTTAGAAACTTGTTATTATATTTATCTCAAACTGGATATACTGGTCAAATTATTCAAAATAATTTTAAGTAGGTAAGGTAATTATATCAATACTTACAATGATTTTTAAATTATCTATTTCTAACTACAGAAAGCTACTTTATTTTGAGCATTAATGGCACGACACTAAAGCAAGCAATGTCAACCAAAATATACAATACCATACAATAAAAAAAATAAAAATAAGCAGTTATATATTTGCCTGTGTTCTCATACCTATAATATTTAGAAAAAAATTGCTGTCGCTAGTGAATAAAATTATATTTAACAGGACATTTTTGGCTTTATCACCTCCAGGTAAATTTCTAAGAAATTAATTAAAATTCTAAGAAATCTATTGTTAACTGTAACGCCAGCGTGTCCGCGGTCGTGGAGGGATTAAGATTATACCTTATTATATTTTATATTATCAGAATTTTAGTAAAATTAATAATAATGTTTATTATAAAGGTCGAAAATCGAAACTTCGGGAACAAAGAAATAAATAAAGCAGCAATAAAATCCAAAAAAAAAAAATTGTTTTATATAAAAAATAAACTTTTTTAGATTACGAATAAAACAGAAAGGTAGTGTTAAGTATTAACTATTTACTTTACATATTGATTACATTAAAGCATTATACTATATCAGTTTCAATATAGCAGAACCGTTACATCGCGTCCAGAATACGGTGGCCGCTGTCAAACGGTAACATCCATCACGATTCTCCTCGCCCGCCGTCACTGTGATTTACTAAGGGAATTACTTGCGTAATAATCATTACTAATTTATTTACATTCAAATATATACGACTACGCTTTGCCGCGGGTCTGCTCGTGAGAATTTTTTTTAACCCCCGATGCAAAAAGGGGTGTTGTTTTAAGTTTAACGTGTATATTTGTGTCTGTCTGTCGCATCGTACCGCCCTAACGGATGAATCGTTTTTACTTTAGTTCTTTTTGTTTGAAAGATATTTAAAGACGCAGTAAGACAATATTTGGTAGAGTTTAGTTTATAATTGAAATTAATCATAGGTACCTACTATCTTAATAAAAACTAATTAGATATAAATGCTAAGACTATATCTTTTTTAATTAACATATTTTGATTTTTTTTAATGTTTCCACTTATTTTGATATTTTTTTTAAGATTTTATTCTTGTGTTTGAGTAATATAAACTCAACCTATATAAACTTAATCAATAAATAGCGCATATATGTATATAATATATGTCTAATTATATATCAGAAATGAAAATTCGAAATTCAAAAATTCAAAATTCAAAATATTTTATTCAGCATTAAATTATTACAATTTTTTACTGAACGTCATGAGTCTACTACCAGTTCGGGTGTATAGTCTGTTTTATCAAATTTAGTGCATCCAAATTAGAAGGTCTCTACGGCGCGCGTAGAAATGTATAATTTACAGTTACTTTGTTATTAATTTAGTTATGATTAGAAACGCCTCAGTAATATAGTATTACATCTATCCGATGGAAAATTATTTTTTGTTCATGTAATTGTACTGCACGTGATTGATTGTTAGCTGAGAAAGTTATTTGAAAAGTACTCTATGACAGCACAATCACTTTAAAGCTAGTTCTACTTGTCGCCACAAATTTTCATAATAAAATTATAATATATACAAGAAAGTTCTTCTAAGATCCAATACCTTTCGTCCAAGGATATTAAAGTGTGTTAAATGGCCAAAATGTGTTAATTTTTTGTCCGTTTGTCTCCTTGTATCCATAAATCTAACTTACTCTGGCGGATAGAGTATATAAGGGATAGAAGTATCGTCTATTTATCCCAGAAAAAAGTAGGTTTTATAAAAACAAAGATACTAGAAAAACACTTTTATTAATTTCAAAGAAATATTGTACGGCAGGATAAAAATTAATTTAGGTCACTAGCAAAAAATTAAACTTGGCTAAATTTCATGCCGTGATAGAGGTTTGGCAGTAAGTCTTACTTTATAATTTCCACTTTGTTTTTACTATCTTACAATTTTTATACAACTTCTTATGAAAATAGTAGCTATTGTGCCTATATATTTCAATAAAATAATTGGACATTTTAAGATATTTCTTATAGGCTAGTAAAAGTCGCGCATTAATCTGGTCTAAGTACCTATATTAGGTCAATAGGTCACTTATAGAGCTAATATATCACTGTGGTGTAATATTTTCATTTATATGTATTTGCCTAAAAATCAGTGGTAACCCAGCGGTAATACGCTCGCTTGGAAAGCCGAGTGAAGTGGGTTCAAATCACAGGTCTTGCACCTCCGATATTTTCATGTGCAAATCGTTTTCAACATGTTTTACGGTAAAGAAAAGTATCATGACGAAACCTGGATGCCTTTGAGAGCCTATCAAGTTTTCGAAAGAAGTTCACCGACCCACATTTAGCTAGCGGGGCGTCTATGGCCTGATCCCTTTCGTGTTGGTAGATACATATTGAGCAGTGGGACGTTAAAAAGGGCTAAATATAATACACACGTATTTGCCTCAAGTGGGAATAAAACTTGTGTGTGTATCTTTCGACTTAGTAGATAGTCACTGACGGCGGTAATCAAAATTTTAAAATTAGGATAATAGCTATACCAACAGCCTCTCTACCTGTCAGCTACGTACGGTTCCATGCACGCCACATGCCGCCGGCGACTCTAACCCCAAATTATGAGCCATTACCTATCTACCTATGAGGAATTTGGTTTGTTTTTTTGATGTTGATTGTTTTACTCGATGTTGAAAGCAGATTTATAACATGAGATTTGTTATTTTTTGTAACAAATTGTTAATTTTACGTATTTCCTGTAGCTGTAAATTAAGTATCTCTTAGTATTACAATATCTTCTTATTTATAAACAAATCACGTATGACACAGTTTTGTACTAGATATGTTTTATAATAGTTTGAGTACGGTTCTTTTTCGTATGACTAAGGCAATTATTGTTATCTGTCGTAAAGTTTAAAAAAATATAAATACCTCATGTGAAGCGTTTATTATCACTAATTTATTAGCATAATTTATTAAACACTTTTACGGCATTAATCGATGTAACGAAACAAGTTATTTATAAATATTCGAGACAAACATCGATAGTCTAATGTAACAAAATAATTTCCTCAAAGGGCTATAAACAAAAGTAACAGTCAGTGTACAAACGAGATGGATATATATGTAGTAATAAGCATTCCTAATGTATCCCAAATGCTAACAGCGGGGATCCTTTGCTAAAGGTGCGGGCATACAAGGGGAGTTCAGATACGTACAGCGATCAAATGATTAATTTATATTTTTTCGTTCAATAATAAAATCAGACAATTTATGAGGAATAGTATTTGTAAAGCATGAAAAATAGTTTCATTACTTTTTTTATTTGTTAAAAATTCAACGAAAGGACACAGTTTTGAAATATCAGTGGTCGAATACTTAGTTATAGATACGCCTAAACTACCTGTCATATAAAACTGTAGAACCAAAAAAATTGTTATACCTAATGTAATTGATTTTATAAGAATTACGGAAAAGTAATTCGGTCGAATAATATTTTTGATTCTTTCGATTTAAAAAAAAACAGTAAAATATTGTTAAAGACAGACCTACTCTCAACTATTTATTTTAGTTTTAAATTATTGGTTAAAATATTATATATAGTTAAGTCAATAAATACAAACATACAATGTGTCTAGAAGCCCATCTAAATTGACGCCGATATCTTAACCATTACTCTAGCCGCAGCATTACAGCGCGCAGTGGGCGGCGCTTGACGAAATGCTTTACACGAATAATAGATAACCTTAAACTCATTACTCTTACTTAAATATATTATTAAGTAAAAAATATAACAGATACCTTTGAATACCGGATATTAATATATAATTCTATCCATCCATAATATACAGTTTTAGTTATAGTTTTATCCCGCAACTTCGTATATGTGGTGCGTTTGCTGATAAATAGTATTCCAGAATACAATCTATTTCTATTCAAAAGTTCATTCAAATTCATTAAGTCATTAATTACCACTGAAGGAAGTAATAAGTACAAGCATTTACACACAGGCTTTCGCATTTACTAAATTAGCACAGTACAAAACATACAGTAGGTGATCGCGTTTGACCTTAACGGAAATCCCGCTAAATGAAATAGTTGTCAATATTATTTTATGAAACTAATTATTATTACTAATAAAATTGAGTAAGCTTTACATAATGCAAAGAGTAAAGTAAAAAGTAGTATTTTCAACATAATCACAGGGAGAAGTTTATACTCTATATAATAAATAACAAATATAAAAACAAACACAAATCTTTGAATTTGTCGGCTTTTCTGTACTATAATATGCATGTATCATACATATAAACCTTCCTCTTGAACCACTCTATCTATCTATTGCTGAAAACTGCATTAAAATCTATTGCGTAGCTTAAAAGATCTAAGCGTGCAAACAACGGGAGCGACTTTATTTTATACTATGTATCGATTATGGGATAATAAACACGTTTTAACGAAAAAACCGGATCAAAAGTTCTTAGAAAGCAACTACATCGTTACATTTTACCACAATTTTAATTCGTAATAACAATACTGATATAAATATAAACCGTAAACAGTTTTAGTGAACTAAACGCTCTACTAAATACGACAGCGTGAAACCGATTGATAAAGAGAATCGATTAAAATTCGATTTGTCGCTGCTTCGAACCATTTCTTTATTTATGACACTACATTTTATCCGTGAATATAAAAAAATTGTTTCCTGAATGGACTCTCATGTCTAAACTGGGACCACCCAAATAGAGAAACTTATAGATTTATATTTAGAATGTTATTAAATGTCACTACAAAATCTTGATATTATTTAATTTGATATTAACTTAACTTCTTCGCTTATTACTTAGAACTTTTGTATCTTAGAGGATGAAGCACAGAATCATAATTCTTAATTAACATAGAATAATTAGATTATTACTGACATGTGGTAATTCTCGTGCCGTGTATACGAGTATAATGAAAATTGAAATATGTATGTATAGGATACTTTGAGGATGAAAATACTTATTTAAAGATTTGACCCTACTACTATACATAAGTATATACATCTAATTTAAACTAATATATAAATATCACGTGTCCCGGTGTTTGTGGTCGCATTCCTCCAAAACGGCTCGACCGATTTTAATGGTTTTTTTGTATAATTGGTAGGTATAAGAATAGGTCGTAAAATATTTTACACCCTTCTACCTCCACCCTCTAGTTTATAATCGCGATTTTATTATTTTTTTATGAACAATATCCAAATAATTTAATATTATATAAATACATAGGGACGAACCCGAGCGAAGCGAGGGTGAGTCCCTATATACCTAACCATGGAAACTTCACTTCACTAGATTATGAATATAAATCTGTAGGTAAATCTCTTTCATAAATCTATACATATAATAAAATTGTAACTAAGCTGAATCTGTACATTAAATATTTTTTGGAAAATCTTATTGAAATAAACATTATTATCGATACAGAGGTCGAAACTACAGTTTTTAGAATTTTTGTTTGTCTGTCTGTCTGTCTGTCTGTCTGTCTGTCTGTCTGTCTGTCTGTCTGTCTGTCTGTCTGTCTTTCTGTCTGTCTGTCTGTTACCGCATCACAGAAAAACCACTGGAGAGATTTTGACGAAATTTGGTATGATGATAGTTGGTTATCCGAGTCAACATATAGGATACTTTTTACCGCGGGAAAATATCTTATTTCTGAAAAAAAATACAAAAACTGCAATGTAAGAGTATACTAATATGTAAAACCTAAGAATTTAGTTTTTCGTCACCTGAATGCGGGCGGAGCCGCGCGCAATGCTAGTGTAAAATAAGAAACAATAATTTAACACAACAAACAACATTCAAATGTATTTTCGTACGATTTAAGGTATTTGAACTGAAAACGTTTAATACTAACAAATGGCAGCAAACTGCAATAATTTAAAATCAATATAAATCCACAAAACCCATACAACTAAGCTCTGCGATTTAACCTCACGAGTACACCGCCAGTGAGCACTTGTGGCACAACCAGCCGCCTATTTGCCTTTACTTTAGTAGTATGTGTATTGTGTATTTCTATTTACTTTATAATGACTAAATAAGATTCTAAATATGATGATAGTGAATAGGAGAGGTAGCTCGAGATGGATATCTAGGTGTAACTTTTGTATGAAAAAAAGTCTCAATATGAATTGCGTCCCTAGGCGCGTTTTAAGTAAATAAAAAAAAACGTGTGTGTGTACCTATGTACGCACGTCAGAAGTTATACTTCTTTGGCGTAACAGAACAAAAATAGCTAAGATTTCATCCCGTATGTCGCAACTCTCTGTTTGTAAAAGGAATGCGGCTAACTTCATTACGTCGCTTTCGGCTGTCGGTGTGTGCGCGCATCGTAAAAATTTTACTCTAAACATTTTTTCCAAACGTGCCAAAAGAAGTATAACTTCAAAAATAATAGTACAGTAATTAGTACCCGAAAGAAACTTTTAATATCAGTTTCACCTCCTTTTAAGTTTTATTTTCGCGACAATAAGTAGCCTATATCCTTCTCCACTGTTCCCTCTATCTCTATACCAAAAGTCACCAAAATTGGTTCTGTGGTTTAGACTAGACTACTAGACTACTTAGACTGACGGACAGAATTACTTTCGCTATTATAATATTAGCTTGGACAGTATTATACTAGTTACTTGAACAAATAGATTCATTGGAATTTTTGGAAATTGAATTATTATTAATTAAAATATTTCTTCGTTTGTTCACGATTTTTTTAATTTACTTGCCTAAAATACATATCTCTACCCATTTTTAATATTAAAAAATATCTGTAGAATTTTTGCAAGCTGTTCATTTGCAATATTATTGTACCTGTAGTATTACGTACACGTAGCTCAATAAACAGCGGACTGAGATTAAATTTCAAATTTAATCGATATACCAATATGAAAACTCTAGTTTCGATTTAGTTTCTAATCTATACATATAATAAAATTGTAACTAAGCCGAATTTGTACCTTAAATTTTTTTGAAAAATCTCATTGAAATAGTCAGTATTATCGATACAGATATTGGATACTGTTTATAGCGAGAAAATATTTCATCTCTGAGAAATTATACTAAGCATTAAAACGTAGAGACGAATCCGAGCGGAGCGATGGTGAGTCGCTAGTATGTATATATGCTATAATAAACAAATTCTTCATAAAATATATACAAATTTTCAAATTAAAGAATATTTTAACCTAAAACGAAACCTTCGCTAAAGTCCTTATATAAACCCGCAACTAGCTAGTATTAAGTACTGAAAATATCCAATACCGGCGGCTGCAACCGCTCGTTTCCTAGCACCGAACACCACAAATTTCCAAATGATCGTTTTAATAATCATATTTTCATTTGCAAGTTGAGTTGAAACGGCGCAATAAACTCTCTAGTATTGTAGCTACATTAACAATAACTGCTTGCTACGTATAATGGCAATGTTCGAGTGGGGTCCGACTAATTTCACAATTAAAATAATGAGTGAATTGGCTTCGTTTTATTGTTATTTTACTGTGCATTCCGTATCGCACGGATTAAAGTCGTTTTAAAATTTTATGTCCGACGTTTAAGTTTTGGCAATAAAAGGCTTACATTGCTTTTAAACAGTTACTGTAATATGTTACTCTTTCTGTTTTTTAATAATGAATTAACAATCCGTTTTCTTTTTAAAATATTGTAGTGACCCTACTGTGCCAGCGGTCGTGGGTTCGAGTCGCGCTGGGGGATTCGTTTGTGTGATGAGCACGAATGTTTGTACTCCAATCATGGGTGTTTATATTTAAATATATGTATTTAGTTATATATGTGTAGTGTATCAACTATCTGGTATCCATAGCACAAACCTCGTAGCTTACAATGGAACTAGATGGTGCTGTGTATTAATGTCCCAACATATTTATATTATGTATTTGTATTATATTTATAACTACACTAAGCCGAATCTGTACATTAAATATTTTTTGGAAAATCTTATTGAAATAAACATTATTATCGATACAGGGGCCGAATCTATAGTTTTTAGAATTTTTGTCTGTCTGTCTGTTACCGCATCACAGAAAAACCACTAGAGTGATTTTGATGAAATTTGGTATGGTGATAGCTGTTTATCCGGGTCAACATATAGGATACTTTTTACCGCGGGAAAATGTGTCATTTCTGAGAAAAAATACAAAAACTCCAATGTAAGAGTAAGTAAACTAATATGTAAAACCTAAGAATTTGGTTTTTGGTCACCTGAACGAGGGCGGAGCCGCGGGCAATTCCAGTGTTTAATAAAGACTTTCGACGCGCAGGCAAAAACAAGTATTTTATAAAAGGTGAATATTGTTAGTTCGTGTTTGGTCAAATATCTAGAACTGTTAAAATCTCTATTTTCTAAAATTATTGCTATAATTGCATACTATTTCCGCTTCCCACGATCATCTAAACGCGATGTCCCAAAAATAATTTTCCAAATGATCGGTTTTCGTGTGATTTACCTCACGTACATAATATGGAAGTTTTAGACAATTTAAACTAAAATGTATGATTATAATACAATTTCTGTAGCTACTAGTAATGGATACAGTTAAAAAAAATGAATTAAGTTTAAAAGTAGCTTCTTCCTTGATTATAACCAAAAAAAGGAAGTTAAAATATCAATCTGCATGTGTTTTGTTTGTTTCGCCATATCTTAGGCATTTATTGGTTATTAATTTTCATTATTCTTTATTTACTGAATAGGATTTCAAGGGGTTTATTTAACCACATAAAATTTAAAAGAAAAGCCAACAATAAGACTAAGTGCTCGAATATTGCATACTTAGTTTACAAAAACTTAAAAGCAAATTTAAAAACGTTTTCATTATTATAATTGTAGTTATACTATACACACATAAAAACACAAACTGAAATAATAATGATATATTTTATTCACTAATGATTTCGTGACAAAACTAAATTGTATTATAATTTGGATTGTAACCACAAGTACTATCATGATCATTATGGTAGACACGTTCAGATGTTAGATAAATAGCTATGGGGTCTCTTGTTGGTACATACACTTTTTGAAAAAACACGTGCAATTATTTTCACATATATTTATATATTACTAGCGACTCAGCCTCGCTTCGCTCGGGTTCATCCCTAGGTACGTTTTATTTTTTTTTGAGCGGAGCTCTAATTCTTTTTCTAAAATAAAAGTAGCCTATGCTACTCCCTATAACATCAGATATCTTCCAGTGAAAGTCCCATCAAAATCAGTCCAGCTGTTTTAGAGATTATCAGTAACAAACAGACAGACAAAAATTTAAAAAAAATGTTGTGTTTTTCTTATAAATACCGTATTTAATTTCATATCCAATTAGTAAAACGCTGTTATTTTGACATTACAAACAGACACTTCAATTTTATTTAAGTATATCTATATTGATATGACGATTTTAGACCATACGCAGTATATGGCATAGTAATCTCGAAAACCTCATCAAAAGTAAATTAATAATGCAAAGCGTGAGCCGCCAAGGTGTCGTTCCAAGTTTATTGCCAAGTTATTTCCGTCATAATGTAACTTACTGTGAAATTTCCTAACTCTACATTGGTACAGACTGTAGTACAAGTACTTAGGGCCAATATGTAGATAGAAAAAAAAAACTTTTTTATGATTATTCGTGTATCCGACGCCTAATTTTTACGTTTTTAAATTCAACAAAAATTACGAAATTTCATGCTAGTATGTCACTTTTTCGAGGAATAAGTTACAATAATCCTTCCTTAACGCACTACGTTATTATTTTTTGAGTTTACAACTTTATAACACTTTTTTAAAAGTAATATTGATAATTTATAATATAAATAATGTACTTAAAAACAGAAACACAAATAAAAAGATTCGGAAGCTTTTATAAAGCTGCTATTACATTCCAAATATCTCGCAGGTACTTACTTTTACAATTTCATTATTTTAATTTATTTTTTACTCAAGCTTATAAAATAATAAAGTTGCAATAAAACGATCATACCACATATTGCAGCTATCGTAAGTACGTGTTTATACGAATAGTTAAATATCGATTTATGAGATTTTTGAATGGCTTATTATCGGTTGTTGCGATTGTAGATAATATTGAATTCTATTATTAATATGCAGAATTTATAATCAAACAAATGTTATTCCTACAGAATTAAAAGAGACTCACTTTTGCGCGTGTATTTGCTATATTCTGCTACTAGGCGTTACAAATGAATCTTATTAATTTTGGATTGTTGTATTTTATTTAAAAACACAAATCTTGCTTTTAATCAATCAAGTTTATTTGTTTAATATCATTGTATTCTTAAATTCAGTTATTAAATAAATATATTTCTTAATTGGGTATTAGTAAAAATATTTTTCCAGATTACCATCGTTACAACTGCTTACCTTATAAGTAAATGCTGGATGCAGTTAGAACAATTCAACATTATTTCCATTTTATTATATATTCTTAGAAATCTAAGAAGCGCACGCGAAGAATTCATTAGAAACTATGGAGCAATGAAATTCCGGACCCGATACAATGTAACAATGCTTACAAATACAAACTGTACAACAATTTTTTCTATAGTAAAGCCGTACAGGTTTACTTGACATTAAAATGTATTTATTGTGTGTTGCTCGAATATGCTCTTGTTGTTTAATTTCTTATAGATAGAAATGTCAAGTTTTTTCAGTAAAACCGGTTATCCAGCAAAAGTTAATAAAATATTATTCAAAATCACATTAATTATAAATTGATAAAAAGTTTTTTTGCAAATTGCAAATTGCAAAGAAGTTTAAAATTAGCCGATATTTTGAAACGCACAGACAAACAGAATTACAATTCATTGATTGTTTGAATTTGTATCATGAAATGGTAAACAAGCAAATGATGCATTCTTTTAGCTCACAACATGTTAGGAAACATAGTGAATGAAAGTGTTTAAAAAAATACTATTTTCCTAGAGAAATATCTCAGTTGAGTGTTTAAGTAAAAATAAATATAGATGAAGAGTAAAAGCAAGTTGAAGATGCCATGTCATCATCTGGTAATATAACCGAGGATCTATGTAATATTTGCGACGGACACGTAGAGTGCGCACCCACAGCTATTCTACTGATTTCTCTAATTCATACGTTATATGGGCATATTGGACCGGAACCAGACTATTTTAGGAAAAACCAAGAATTACTTAAATCAGAAAATAAGGTTAGTGTAGATACAAAGATTAAGTCAATTTATAAATATAAATTTGTAAACGACGATAATAATGGAGATGATTCGGAGGAAGAGTTCGACTTCATCGTGGTAGGCGGAGGCACTGCAGGCTGTGTCGTTGCTAGTAGACTGTCAGAAAATAGAAAATGGAAGGTAAATGTTTGTATGTTATTAATATAATCTATATCTATGTAATAGTTACCCGTTTATTTAATTTTGAAAATAGTATTTATCAAAACAATATAAAGTATCAAAAAATTTAACATGCGTGTTACTGTTTTTTTTTTCCTTTTTTTAACATACATATATTATATTGTGTAAAGAGATTAATTTATATAATAAAACAAAACAGTATCATTAAAGCAGGATAAATGTAATTTTTAAGGTTTTACTTGTAGAAGCTGGTCCTGAAGAACCCAAAATGGCATTAATCCCAGGTCTCACCAGCGAGTTTAAGGGCTCTGCGCTGGACTGGCAGTACTCGATGCGGCCCAGAAGAGGGTAATATTTAGCTCAATAAGATATTCTATTTTCAAAACATATTAATACCTGTCAGACCCAGTTTTTTTTTAAACTTAGTTTTTTTTAAACTTAAGTTTCAACTTACATACTTTAATTCGTCACAGTACTTTGTAAAGCTGTAGTCATTAAGTTATATATTGCTTGAAGTTGACTTAATATATTTCTTTAAATTTATATTAACTAAATTAATCAAAGTACTTATTTAAAACGTTTCAGATTTTGTCAAAATCGTAACGTAAAAGGTTGTGAGGTAGTGCAAGGCAGAGTTGTTGGGGGAACGTCTACAATTAACGACATGGCGTACATGAGAGGCAGTCCTGCGGATTACGACGAATGGGCTCTTAACGGCAATGAAGGGTGGAGTTTTAGCCAAGTGCTGCCCTACTTTAAGTACTCAGAGGGGAATTACGACAAAGATATATCAAAGAATAAATTCTTCCACTCCACGCAAGGGCCACTAGACGTAGGCCGGTATCCGTATGTCGACGACAATGTTGATGTGCTTCTCAGTGCATTTAATGAACTTGGTTACAATTATACAGACGTTAATGGACGAAATCAGTTAGGTTTTATGAGGATACAGACTATGTCATATTTTGGAGAACGTGTTAGTGCGTACACGGCGTTTATTGAGCCTATTAGGAAATTAAGGGCTAATATAAACATAGTTACAAATGCTCTAGTAACTAAAGTAATCATCGAGGATAAAAGGGATAATCTTAAGGCAGTAGGAATAGAATATATAAGAAATGGTACGAAAGTGGTAGTAAAAGCATCTAAGGAGATTATTGTAAGCGCAGGAGCTATAAATTCACCAAAACTTCTCATGCAGTCTGGTATAGGACCAAAAGAGTATTTAGAATATTTAAATATTAAAGTTTTGTATGATTTACCTGTTGGAGGTAACTTTCATGATCACCTTTCTGTTTGTTTACCAGTTATAAAACTGTCTAAAACAGCTACAACTTGCAAATTTCCAGAAAAATTAAAAGATATAACAACTTATTACTCACAGGGGCTTGGACCCCTTTCAGCTAACTTTCAAGTGATTGCTTTTTTTGAAAGTAGTATCTCAGAAATTTTAGGAACACCTGACATAGAATTTAGATTTCGAGGACATAATTCAAATATGTATTATGATAAAATAGATATATGCATATCTCTATTGACGCCGAAAAGTCGAGGTCAAGTTGTATTAAATGCAACGGATCCTACTTTTGGAACACCCTTGATTTATCCAAACTTTTTAAAAGATCTAAATGATGAAAAGAAAATATTAGAAGGAATACAGGAGGTTGTGAGATTGTTCGATACAAACGTCTTCAAGTATGCAGATTTTGAATTTGACCCACAGCCTATATTAAATAATGAGTGTAGGGAATATGAACGTGTCACTCAAGAATTTTGGTCGTGTATAATAAGACAATTTACAGCCCCATTGCATAATTATGTTGGAACTTGTAAGATGGGTCCTGGGAAAGATCCAGAATCTGTTGTTGATAACAATTTACGGGTGTATGGTGTAGAAAATTTAAGAGTAGTTGATGCATCAATAATACCTAAAATAACAAGGGGATCTACCGCTGCTCCTGTGATAATGATAGCTGAAAAAGCGAGTGATTTAATTAAAAGTACTTGGTATTAAAATATTTTTATTTACATGTTATTTAGAGTACTATAAAAATATCTAAGCGTAATAATACTATAATTTATTAACTTAAATTACAAAAAGTTGGTTTTATTTTCTTTCCAGTCTTTTACAATCAGTTTAGTTCCTTTTTCAGCAATCATAACAGTTGGTATATAGATACCTCCTCGAACATGTGTTGGCATCACTGATCCATCTACTATTCTCAGTCTTTCAATACCATGAACTTTGAGGTCATAGTTGACTACAGAAGTTGTTCTATTTTCTCCCATTCGACAAGTGCCTATCGGGTTACCTAACGCTTTTGTATAGTGTCTCGCTACACAGTTCCACTGATCTCTATTCTGTAACCTGTCACAAGGAAACAGATCCAGCGGAGCTAGTTTTATGTCAGCCTTTTTCAGATCTTTTGAGTCGAGCATTTGCAAGGCTATGTCCACACTGTCGATGATGGCGTCCAAGTCTTCAGGCTCCTTTAAGAGATTAGCCTGTATAACGGGTCGACCATATTTTGGATTTCTTTTATTTAATGTTACTTTACCTTTACTTTTTGGTTTTAACAATACTGGATTAATTATTACTAAATTGTAATATGGCAATGGCAAGCTGGACTCTTCAGCTGTGTGCACAGTTACATTAGTTAGCATAAATTTGTCACTTCTGATGTAATTCCCTTCTAAAGCTAATTCTATGTCAGGACCATTTTTGTTTTCGAAAAGTTGAATAAATGCTGATATTTGGTTTATTCCTCTTGAAGCTAACGGTCCACCTCTACTCTGAAACCAAGTTTTGAAATCTTCTATGACTTGACTTTCACTGGACGGTGTTACTTCATTTAAAGTAAAGGCTAAACCTCCAGTTGTGACTTGATCTTGATAATTAGCTCCCACAGGAAGGTCGGCTATTACGGAAATATTATGTTTTACTAATTCTGTTGTTGGCCCTACACCTGATAGATGAAGCAATCTTACGTTGTTTATAGCACCTGCGGTTAAAATTGTCTCCTTTTTAGCATATGCAGTTTGCTCTTTGCCTTTTTCAATTTCATATATTACTCCTTCTACTGTTTTTTCTTGTTCATCTATAATTAATTTTGTTACTGTCGCCTTGGTTTTCACGGTTAAATTCTTTCTTTGTCTAACTGGCTTAAGAAAAGCACTATTTGTACTAAGTCTAGTGTTGTTGAACATGACATATTGGTTATTCACAGCGGCTTCGGGTACATTCGTATTTATATCAACAGCCCGAAATCCTAGTTCTCCGAATGCGCCCAAGAATAGCTCCATGTATCGATCAATATATTTGAACCTTTGCACATGCATTTCTCCGCCACGAGAATGATAGAAAGAATTCATCAAGACATCGTAATCACCTAAAAAATATTTCAAATTATGAAATTAACATTAAAGAAACTATCTACTGAATAAGAATACGTAATACGAAATTAATTAATACTTGTAACCTTCCCCAGCTTATTATACAAATGATTATTGTGATCTTTATAAATATTCATAAGTGTGTAATCTAGCGAATGTTCTGTTTATATTGAGAAAGATATTAAAAATAGAGTTATTGATTCTGGAAGATTATATATGTCCTTATAACTTGATTTGGCGCTGTTTATGTGTAATTATGTTAACTTAGTCATAAACAATAAGTTTCACACACTCACCATTGTCTTCAGAATTTTTAAAATGTTCAATTAAGTTTTCAAACTTCCAGTCTAACGAGCCCATTTCGCCATTACTATGCCAAGCGTCGTAATCTTTTTTTGACCCTCTTGTATATTTCATGTCATTAGTGACACTGGACCCTCCTAAGACCTTGCCTGATTTGACTTCACAACTGCCCCCAGGTCTTGAAAGACAGGAAAAGCCATTCCTTTCTGTTCGGAAATTCCAAAGTATAGGGCGAAATTCCTTAGTGGGTACTCCGGGGATATTGTAATCTATATTTTCTTCATCTCCAGCCTCTATGACTAAAACCTTTAGAAAGTATTTATTATACATGTGTAGACGTCACAGCATGAAATTAATCGAACAAAGATATTTCTTATTTTACGATGCGTTATTTTTTTAAATAGTAGCGAAAAAGACTTTTTAAACAAGGCAAAAAGGTTCGACCATTTGTCTATGAAAACAAGCATAAGCCTCCCACCGCTATTTTATTAAAATTGGGAGGCACAATATAACTATAAATTTAAAGATAGAGGACACCTATACCAAACAACCAAAAAGCAAAAAATCGTCTAGGATTGTATAGGATGTAGATAATATACACATATTTAATCATACTGATGATAATGATGATGTTCTTCTAGCCGATTCCGGCCACGGCGGCCAATCTCATTGAGACTAGCCAGCTGCGCAGGAGATATTATAGTGCACAAGTGTACGCGCAGACACAAGTGCACTCTATTCCTGTCACTCTCATACTCCGGTGGGACGACTGCTCGACACGACCAGTGAGAGTTAAGGCGCAGGACCGACATTTTACGTGCTCTCCGAGGCACGGGGGTGAAACACCGCCAACTTCCCAACTCCGGGCTGTTACTGAGACTTACTATACAGAAAGACTCAATAACTAAACTTGGCCCGACCCGGGACTCGAACCCAGGACCTCTGAGTGTGCAGCCGTACATGCTAGCCACTACACCACCGAGGCAGTATAATCATACTAATATTATAAAGAGATAAAGTTTGTTTTGTGAGTTTGTTTGTGAGTTGAACTCATTTAGATAAAAGGTAAAAAGATAGCTTGCGACCCTGAAAAGGACATAGGATAGTATTCATCCTGGAAATGATTTCTTAAGGGGTTGAAAATGGGGATGAAAATTTGTATAGGGAATCAAACCAAACTTTATTTGTAAAAAGCTAAAGCATCGTTTTTAAATATTCTACCTACTACAGATTAATTTTATTTCCGTACCTTCCAATCAGAAATTGCTGACAGGCGGTTAGCGAGCACGCATCCGGCCGTACCTCCGCCCACTATGATAAAGTCAAACACACTATTCTGTAGATTCTTCTCGTCTGCTTTGGTTTTTGTAGCCCTCGAGAATAAATCCCCATTCACTGTGGTCACCGTGGCGAGGGCGGTTAATGTGATGAGACTGAAGTAAATCATTTTTTTGACAATAATTTTTAAGGAGTCTAAATGAAATATGGATTAAAGTTGTAGAATCTGATTAGTTTGAAGAGTAAAATAAAAGAAAACTGAGTGAAAAATTGTTTTCTTATTTTTTTCCTCTCTCTCTCTCTCTCTTCTCTATTTTTTATCTTTGTGTTCATACTCCACAAAAAAAAGGAAAATAGTGCTGTACCCAATTGAAAAATGTATTGCATACCAATGTAACAATTAAGCATAAACTAAGCAATTCTGATCAAAATAATGTTACCTTAATAGTAATAATTAATTAAAACAAATGATTATTGTCTTGCTGTTTGTTAGTTTTTAGATTTTTAGATTATATGATTCACTTAACACTCTAATTTACTACCTATTATTTTTAGTGAGAATTTTAAGGTTGACCAAATTAAATTAGATATATATATATATATATATATATATATATATATATATATATATATATATATATATATATATATATATATAATATGAAAAAAAAATTATTTGATAATATATTAAATATATATTTTTTTAATAGATAACCAATATTATTAAAGCTGGCATGTTGAAGTGGGATAAGTACGCACCTGACACACTTTTGAATCCCCATTTCAACACTAGACGCGTTGTGCTCCTCTACCACTTGCCTCGGGTCTGAGGATTGATTACCGACTAGAGAAAAGGAAGTAATGTGCTCACGCTTCAGCGCACATCCTGCGAGCAAGGATGCACCCGCAGGAAGAGATTTTAAAAACCGTTATATAATTAGGTCCGGTTTTCAAATGTTATTTATATATTATGTTCCTTTATGCGTAACACTTATCCGTAATAAATAATCGTACGTAGTGTGTTAGATTTTAACGAGTCTGTTTGTATGTCATATAGAACTGCTTTACAGTTTTGATGATCATTGCTTTTAGATTTTATTTGTTTTTCATAAGAAATTTACTAAATTTTATATTTCTATATACACTAGCGATCCACCCTAGCTTTTGTCAGGTGTTAAGTAATATACAGACTTAAGACACAAAGCTACCCAGTAATCATATATGTAAGTACATACATATATAACTACATACAAATTTCAAGTATTACATATTTGTTACCTTAAGGCTAATTCCAAGCTATCTGCCTTTAATCGCGCGTAAAGTCAAATGAAATAAGTTATAAGAACATGCAATAACAACAACAATTGTAAGTATATTAAAAGTAAAAAATAAATACGTTTCAATTATAACTATAACACATATTTTCATTATTCAATGTAATTTTAATTATTGTAATATTAAAATGTTTGTTATAGCGCAATGTAACAGATACTAGCTTTATCTACTATCCTGGTGGTTACAGGTTCATATTCCAATCAATATCAAAAAATCTTTATTTAATATTAGTATTTCTTTTAATTTGAAATGGGTCTCTCCCGTGACCATGGATGCTGTAAAGCATTCGAAACGTCGGGAACCAAAAATCCAAATTAATCCGCGAAAAAATCCGAAAAGATAGTTTTATTTAAAATGTCAAATATTCGCGTAAATCTAACAAGTATTATGGGTTTTTTATTTATTTTTAATTCTACCTGCATATTGGAAAATACATATATTTGAGTAGAGACTGATAGGGGGGGAGAGAGAGAGAGAGAAAGAGAGAAATTTGCGGAAAGAAAGTTAACATTCGTATATGGACATAATATTAATAAGAATAATAATTTTGTATAAATGCATAGATGGCTTCTTTTTATCGCCACCTCACGTGTGGGCAAAGTCGTCGTAGCTACCAATAATTTAAATTAATCAACATAGTTCATTAAGGACGCAACTGACAGAAGGGTTCCGGTAATCAAACAAATCTTACATCATTTTAAAATATTGTTAAATAAATTATGAAATTATTTGTTTCCCGCGGCATTGCTTGCTTATATTTAATATAATTAAGTATACCTAGATACGCCAATACTTAAACCTTTTTACACGACTTCGGCGAAGCCCACCGGAGAGTTATGTGTTTGACTTGTATGTATGTATGTACATATCCTATGTTCCTTCGTCAACTTGTTTCAGGTTTTTTTTTATTTTAGTAATTAATCTTTGTCACTAGTCTCGTTTCATTATTTTTTGAATAGTTTTTTTAGGGGCATCGAACTCGTCAACTCTGATGTATCGCTGTCAGTGAGATATATACCACAATGGTTCTTGTTATATTATAATACTAGCGACTCACCCTCGCTTCCCACGGGTTTGTCCTTAGCTTGCTTCCCAATACAAACTTACATCCCCATTTTCACCCCCTTAAGGGATAATTTCCGGGATAAAAAGTATTTTATGTCCTTCTCAGGGTCTCAAACTATCTTCTTACCAAATTTCATCTAAATCGGTTCAGTGGATCACCCCCTACAACGTAACAAACTCACAATTTCACAAACTCACAAACTTTACCTCTTGGCTCTTTATAATATTATAGTACATATAGATATGTATATAAATTAAACAATTAATATTTTAAATTTACATTAAAGTGTTTTAGAATAAAAAAACATTAAACATTAAATTTTTAATAAAATTGAATTCCAAGTTTTGATTACATTGTTGTAATTAAATTGAAGTGAAACTAATAAAAACATGTTATAAATAAAAAAGCATGAGTTTATTAATTGCACAGGAAAGGTAAATTTCAAAATTTGATTTTAGAAATTCTTTCATAAATAAGAAGATACATCATCCCTAGTGATATAGGCTGACTCTATTTTGATAAAACTATTGATTTCTATGAGGATAATATTATTATCCTATATTGAAAAATTGTAGGTAGTTAAGTTCAAAGTAAAGTAAGGGCGGATCGCTACTTATTAGTTACATAAAGTGTTCCAACGCCCAAAACGATAAGGCTTCCGGTAGGCGGCACTCCGTACGATAGTCTACCGGAAATTAAACTGACCACAGTAGTTTATGGTCACCATGATTCTTAAGTTATGGTTATCTTCCATAACTTATGAGATGCTAGATAATATTAAGTACATTTGCTTTGATCTATGTTAGAATTAATGATGTTTGCAGATATACATAAATGTAACTAGAATATTACGTTCCCTCGGTTGAGGTGCATTGTACATCGTACAGTGAATCGATTTATTATTTATTTTCTATATTTATTTGAAATAAGTAGTAATTTTTATTCAAACACTATTTTTCAAAATCAATATCGAATTTATGTACGTTTTTTTAGTACAGTAATAGTTTATGATTTCCTTTAAAAAAAAAAACTTAAATTTACTTTTGATATTCTTTTTTATTAGAAATGGGCTTACTCTTGACCTTCATCTTAGCTCAAAGATATAGACAAGGTTTAAAATGTAGCGAGTTTGTTAAAGCTACAGCGAAATAAATAGCATAAAATTTTTTCTAAGCAAAACACTTTTAATGTGTCTTAATTTCAAAGCAATCATCAACTAACTTAAAGAGATTTATATTTTTGCACCAATTACCTATTAGAAAACATCAGTTTATAATATGTATCGATCGTTTGATTTATTTTATAACGACATCTAGCGCCGTGAAGTAGAACTACTATATAAATAATGCTTTGCTTACATTACTTTATAGTATTATAGATGGCGCTGCTACGATAAAAAATAAGACTATTTTGAGAAATTTTAAGAAATATAATCAAATTATAGACTAAATAGCAGAACCCGCGTCTTCGCTCGCGCTAAACCTACAAAAAAGAACTCTAAAAAGGTAGGTTTCGTACAAACTTTTATCCCTAATTTTACCCCCTTATGTGATGAATTTCTAAAAATGCTAAAACACGTATTTATTTCATTGTATTGACGAGCATTAATACTAAGTTTCAAGGAGTTCTGACCATAAATATTTTTTTGAGTTGTATTACAACGTGTTTTCCCATGGGAATGAGATAATCTCCCGCGGTAAAAAGTAGTCTATGTCACCCTCCAGCCCTCCAACAATCTCTGTACAAAAAATCATGCCTATTCGTCACTCTATGTCGACGTGAAAGAAGGACAAACAATAATTAATTAAATATTTAAATAAGAATTTAAATAAGTTAATAAAATAACATAATATAAAATATTTTCTTCAAATAAAAAAGTATGACGTGTTTATTCAAAGGTACATCACTAAAAAGGTGAATCTGATTGCAAATTGCCTATGTGTACTAACTGGTCAACGTCTAAACTAAAGAAAAACACATAAAAATATATGTAATAGTTATGTATATACCCATGATATCTAAATAACTTATTACAATATCGATATTTCGATTAAATACAAAAAAGACTGTCTGAACGTTTGCGTTAATAGCTCGGTAAGTTGCCAGTTACAGCAGAACTCGTAGCATCCTATAATTACGTGCTCTGAGATCATAAATCAATGCTGTCTTATTTATTACTGTGAAATTACCCAATGAATTGAACTTATTCTATAAGTGGAATGCGATATGAAGATAGGGATGTAAGTGTAGTGTAAAAATATAAGCACTAGCCATGAACGAATAAACCACTGGACGAGACATAAAATACAAATGTATGAAAACTCGTTCAACCAAAAGACGCATAACGCACACAAAGATTTTATTACATTATTATACACACAGGTACACAATACAATATTTCTAGTGCTTGAACGTAATCGATAAAATACATATATCGATGAACCAATTAATGACATTTTAGACATTGGTTAGCATAGTCATCATATTTTACATCTTTTAATTTAAAATATCTGTATTTATTATAATAAATTAAAATAAATGAATTAAAGAGGCAATAATAATGTGTCAAATAATAATTATTTTTTTAATTTGATTTATATAAATACGATGGCATTGATGGCAGCATTCTGTTGGCCTATAATAATGTTAATGAACAAATGAATATCGGGTGTATATTCCATTAATATATAATAAAAATTATTTTTTAAAGATTAAAAAAATATTAAGCTAATTTAATTAAATAAAGTGATTTTGTTGATTCTGTTATTGAATTATTTTAATTGGCAATTGATTGTCTCGGGTAGCTTATAAAAATGTGACACTGTCCTAATATTGCTCAGTTCTTAATAAACATTTGTGAAATTAGGAAAAAGAAAAAGTGATTGCAATTAAAGTGAGTGTTGGATCGTGAAAGTAAAATAGATCGTGAAAGTAAAGTGTTTTATTACAAATCGCCAACCCAGAAGTTTAGTGCTAAAACATTATTGTTTGATTTTGTGTAATTTATGTGTTGAAATAAAATGATCTTTATTATTATTACAATGGAATAATATTCCAAAGTATATAAATGTGGTATAAAAATAAAATAAAAAATTAAGTACACATACTAATTATAATTTTGCATTTATATTTTTATGTGACTTAGAAAATATTTTTATAAATTTATTGTCATCAGATTGTAGGATACTGTGATAAAAGTTATTTTATGTTATTGTACTGTACAAATAACACAATTCGTTCAGTTATTTCGTCAAATATCGATATATTTTTCGACATTGTCAAGCACTAGTCGATGTCAAATGGACTCACTCGACAGTTTAGTCATTTGTTCTGAATGGTATAATCCAGGGATTTTATGATGGTTGTCAGATGTCAACAATACATAGAAATATCGACTATATTTAACATAGTTGGATAATATGACATTTTATTTTACAATTTTATTAAATTGTGTGATAAATAACAATAAATGTAATAAAATAATGTATTTACAAGTGAAAAGAAACAGTGCTGCTTCCGCCGCTATAGTTTTTACACCATTTAACAGAACATTTAGTCATTTTTGGCAGATTGTTTGTTGACAAGTAAATGCTTGAGACTGACGCAAAAAACAAACGACAAAGGCTGAAATTTCCTGGCTACTAATAAGACAGATAAAGGTACGTCCGCTTATATGTCTGGTCCAGTGACTTATTCGTTCATGGCACTAGCTATCCGCCCCCTTCAGGTCCTATCGAATTGTAGTTGTCGTGGTTATATTTTGTTATTAAACTGCCTCGGTGGTGTAGTGGCTAGCATGTACGGCTGCTCACCCTAAGGTCCTGGGTTCGAGCCCCGGGTCGGGCCAAGTTTAGTTATTGAGTCTTTCTGTATATTAAGCCTCAGTAACAGCCAGGAGTTGGGAAGTTGGCGGTGTGTCACCCCCATGTCTCGGAGAGCACGTAAAGCCGTCGGTCCTGCGCCTTAACTCTCACTGGTCGTGTCGAGCAGTCATCCCACCGGAGTATGAGAGTGACAGGAATAGAGAGTGCACGTTGTGTCTGCGCGTACACTTGTGCACTATATTATCTCCTGCGTAGTTGGCTAGTCTCAATGAGATTGGCCGCCGGGGCCGGTCAGGTGAAAATCATTTTGTTATTAAACATTTTTCTTTATTCTGAGTAAAAATTTTAAAGTTTATTTTTATGTCATTCCGTTTTAAAACTAAGATTACACACTTGTTAATAGTTTGTCTCCCGCAAGTCAAAGGTGTTTATCTACAGACCATAAATTCTTCTTTACACGACTCTATGAGTAATAAAAAATGTTGACATTCATCCTTATAATAAAAAAATGTAATAACTTATACAAGTATTATACTACGAGATATTTAACATGTAGTTTTTTTTTAAATTATTAATAATCTTCATTTGGATTTAGCCCATAAAAGTGTAATAAAATGAAAGTTACGGATAAACGGTTACGGGTGTTATGTATGACAGGAAAAGTATTTTGGAACAACGCCAATCGATTGTACCGAAGTATGTCGGATTTACGTTTTATCCTGACAATGGAATCTATACATATAATAAAATTGTAACTAAGCCAAATCTGTACATTAAATATTTTTTGGAAAATCTTATTGAAATAGACATTATTATCGATAAAGAGGCCGAATCTATAGTTTTTAGAATTTTGGCTGTCTGTCTGTCTATCTGTTACCGCATCACGGAAAAATCACTGAAGGGATTTTGATGAAATTTTGGTATGATCGTAGCTGGTTATCCGGGACAACATATAGGATACTTTTTACCGCGGGAAAATATCTCATTTAAGAGAAAAAAATACAAAAACTGTAATGTAAGACTATACTAATATGTAAAACCTAAGAATTTGGTTTTTAGTCATCTGAACGCGGGCGGAGCCGCGGGAAATGCTAGTATTTTATAAACACTTTTTAATAAAAATTACTTAAAATTTAAATTTCTCTAGTATAGGTTGATTTTATTTTTGCAGTTACCATTGGTCTATAGTTGAAGTTGACATAACTGACGTAACATAGTACATACTTATACACAAAAAATATAAACGAATTGAGTACCTTCTTTTTAAAAAGACTGTAAAAAATGTACTCAACTGGTAAGTATGAACATTAACAAGAAAATTACGTATGTAAAGCTAGCAAGGCAAAGTGGACAGAATCGCTTAACATATGTACGTAAATAATGCTTTTACATACGTAAGGAAATTGAATTGAAAAAAGTGCATTCCGTTAGATTAATTTCGAGCCTTTATCATTCTGTGGCTATCATTTTTTTTAATCACATCGATTGAGCTTAAAAACAGCTTGGAGATAGCGATTAATCATAATTTAACCAACTTGACCCAAAACTAATCCTACAAGTAAGTATTTCACGTTTTTGTCACTCATTCATTGCAATATAATTATTTACTTCAATCGTACGTCGTCGTCGTCGTAAAAATAACTGGTTGGTAGTTTTTATTTACTATACATACCTAATCAAATATTTTCGAAGTCGGTGCCAGCCAATTCAAAGCAAAGCCCACCAACTTCGAAAATATTTGATTAAGGATCTATATATAGTAAATGAAAACGATCAATCAGTTATTTTTTACTTTTGAGTGCTTTTTTTTAAGGTCGGTTAATATTTTTTTGTTAAAAAGTTTTTTTTTACCATTAATGCATAAAGACATGGATTTTGCTAGTTTCATACATTTTTTTTATACAAACGATTGTTTTTTCTACTGTATTTATTCTAGTGTGCTCTACTGTAGCGTACTCTACTGTAGCGAGCAAAGACATATGTATTGCATAGTGTAAGGTAGTAGGCAAGGCACATTAAAACTCGTCTAATTCCCGTCCATTAAGCCCGAGCGCCGCAAATCCCTGTGTCTGAATGTCCGAAGATAAGATTCCTTGAGACGCTGGCTACTTGCCCGACACCACAGAGCTAACAATGATTTTGCTGCACTTATCAATTTTATATACATATTTATTTTAAGCTTTCCAAACGTACTGTAGAATATATATTAATTTTTTTTTTTTATTATACGGAGCTTGTTTTATTTTTAATTTATCGATGAACCAATTTTTACAGAAAACTTATATTAACAAATCATTTGTCTATTATGTTTTTTTACTAAAAAAATAAATAATTACAAAACATCCAGAAAGTTCAGTCTATTTAAAATTTATATTATAATTATATTTTAAATTATTATAGTAGGAACTATCTATGTTATTCCTAATTCTACATTTCGAGGGTCAGTTGGACAAATCACCAGCGATCATTCAGATAAGGTCGTTACACGCAGCTGTCGCGACGCCGGGATAGGCCGGGATTAGCCCGAGATTGAACAGGTGGACTTACTGATTTTATTACATTTGATGATTATTTCGCTTGAATTGTAAAGGGTTGCGATGTAAACGGAGCTTCTTGGAACATTTACCGTTATATGGTTTCACTGTAGTAAATTTCAGTAAAGTATTTTTTTTTTTTTTTTCATTATATTATTTATTGTTTGGATACAAGAAGTTTCAGAAACTCTTTCCGAATAGACCAATATTTAGAATGGACCTTCAGGGTGGCATTGGCTGTATATTATTCCGTTAAGGCGATTAGTACCCTCAAGGGCTAGCAAAGAGCTACTTTCTAAAGCGTACTTCTCGTTTATGGCTTGACCGAAATGCTTGAAAAAAATATATGTGAATCATCAACTCTTAAATAATATTTCAAGTTAACTTTTTTTCGTGGGACGAAAATATCTTTCGTTTTTTATTTTTAAAGAAATCGGTATTTTTTTGACCTTGCCTTTCGTACTGTTTCTAAACGGTTAGAATTTTGGAATTATTTAAAATACTGACAAAAATAATATATCTATTTTACTTTATGCCCATCAGAAAAAATTGTAAATCAATACTATTTTCCTATTTTAAAAGTCGAAAATGCTATTTACAAGCCCAGAAGCTATAGAGTGCTCTGCGCGGGCGCGCGCTCGGCAGTCTCGCGCTGGCGCTCGGACGGGAGGGCTGTGTCACTTTTTTGTCTCCTGTTTTTTTAACGATGATTTTATTGCATGTATTGTTTATGTATCACAAGTATGTTTTGTATGTGTGCGTGCAGAGAATAAAAAGCTCGCAGACAGATAAATGTGTGTAAAGTACGCGCGCTTGGACGCTGTAGAATCTTTAACTAGTTTAATGTAAAAATTAAGGTTCTATGAAGGTATAGTTATGTTTATTTTTATCTATACATATATAAAATTGTAACTAAGCCAGAATCTGTATATTCAATATTATTTGGAAAATCTTATTGAAATAACATTATTTTCGATACAGAGGCCGAATCTACAGTTTTTTAGAATTTTTGTCTGTCTGTCTGTCTGTCTGTCTTGTTGCCGCATCACGGGAAAACCGCTTGGATAGATTTTGATGAAATTTGGTATGATGATCAGCTGCTTTTATCCGGGTAAACATATAGGATATTTTTACCGCGGGACAATAATGTCATTATTTTAATTTCATCTCATGCCTACTTCAGTTTATTTCCAGTTTTTGTGATTTCAAATTATTAGATTTTTTATTTAAAAAAGATATTAGTTAGATTTAATTTAAAAATCTCTTCGTTGGTTGTTGAGAGGACTCAAGACAGCACAAATAAAAGATTACGTCACTAATAAAATTATAATGAAAAATTCAACAACACTATTACACTTAAAAACAGTACAGACGGAAGTTTAGGGAAATACACACATGACACCAAGAGTTTCAGTACAAACATAAAAAGTCCACATACAATATCTTTTACGAAACATGATTAAATTATATTAAACAAAGTAACAGCAATTGGCATCGAACGGTAAAGCATAGACTGTTTGTTAGTAAAAGTTACAAGTGGCCGGTAGGAGTAAAACAAATTCCGAGCTTCCGCATACTACGGGTTTCGCGCGCTGTGCTTGTGGATATTTAATATATATGACAATAATTAATAAATATAACTCTAATTATGTGTACGTGTGTATGCAAGTGTGCCGTAGAGTGATATAAATTACGTAAATTAAATATTTAATAAAATGATAAATATTGTAATATATTGAATGGAAAGTTTTAATATATAAATATGATAAATTAAATATATTATAGTATACGTCACCTACAATCTCAAATTTATAAGGGTCACATACCACCCTTATAATTTGAGATTGAAAAATATTTGCGCCTCTCGACCTAAGAGGTACGGTAAAGCCTTTTATTGTTGTTAATTTAATAGTAGAGTATAAAATCCGCATTCGGATATAAAAAGTTTAGTTAAAAATACTTTTTTTTTTGAAATAAGGCAATAATTTAAAATTAAATAATTTAATTGCCAGATGACACACTTATTAGTTTCAAAAATGATAATTAATAAAATAGTCACTAACCAAAAATTGAAGTTTAAATTAAATATAATCAAATAAGTTATAAAATATGATCTGTTTAAAAATACAATGTTAAAAATTATTAATTAAGAGTAATCGATAATTTAAAATTATAGATAAGCATGTATAGAATAAGGGAGTTTTATTATTATTATTAGTTCTTTTGGGCATTATTCCACGCAAATATTTTATATTCGATAATTTCGCACGCTCGGATATAAGCATCGTGTTCAAGCGGCCAAGTTGCAAGATCATCAATCTCAGGGGCCCAGTTCGAACTCGGTCGCATACAGAATTTTTACTTTTATTTTATTTTTTATATTTATGATTCAAAAAAATTAAAAATACTTTATTTTAATTAAAAATACTTTATTTTTTGTTAATTATGTTTTATTTTTAAAACATAAACGATGTCTCAGATACTTTTTTGTATTAACATTAGAGCGAATGTTACGAGACGATAAATGTTTAGTTTTGTATCAAAATTATAAAATTTACATAACATAACAACCACCTTTATACAATTATCGTATCCAATTATACTACGCACGGTTGTATACCGAAAACCAACTCGAGCCGTGTTAAGGTATAACCTCGATTTCCGACGTTTGTATGAAGATTCAGAATATTTGTAACATTACCGTGACCCATCGCACATTTCGAGTGGATAATACACATTTATAAATACATATAATATGATAAGTAGAGTTACACATAATATTGTTTTTTTCACTTTTTCATAATATTTAGTGATTTGTTTTATTTAGTTCTAATAAATCTATTATTATAGATATTTATTTTTAAATAATATAATAAATTTAAAAAATAAATTATAAATACATACACATACTATAATAATAATAAAATCCTAATTTTAATCATCAGCACATTTTAAATATTAAATTGAATCCTTTTCGAGGTTACTTGTAAGACATAACAAAAGTTAAATACGACAAAAGTAATAAAATAAATATTATAACAAAAATAACCTAGGAGTTAGACAATTTTTTAAGTACTCGAGTGTTTTGTGTGCATGTCTACAGACGTGACACGCAAACTCCACTGGACGAGGGCTCTCGGTACGCTGCGGGTGTGACCCGCCACTCCCGCGCGCCTCGCCCGTTACCGTTTCCTTCTAACGGCAGCGGCTCCCGCCAATTCAGAACAGCCAAAAGTTTGGCGAGGATTCTACCATGAACTGCATTTACGCATATAAGAAAATAAAAGAAATACTAAAAATGTTTATTAAATCTATACTATATACTAGCTATTGCCCGCGGCCTGACCGCCCGCGTTCAGATGACCAAAAACCAATTCTTTGGTTTTACATATATATATATAATAGATCTCATACTATATATATATATATATATATATATATATATATATATATATATATATATATATATATATATATATATATATATTCTATAATATATATACTATATATATATATATATTTTAAGAATATACTGGAATTTATATATACAAAACAATAAATTATACATAAATTATATATAATTATTATATTACTTATATAATACGATAATTCTAGCATTGCATCTTTTTGACTCTTTCTGATTGTATCGCTCGTAGGCAATAATCTATCCCGTGGCTTGTTTGTTGAACTAGCGCGTGGATTTTTTTGATGATTTTTGCGGGGTGCGCGGGTGCAGTGCGCTATGCCCCGCCCAGACACGCAAGGCCATCGGGGACACTAATCGCCTTAAAATAAATGGGCTTTACGACATAACATTGACATGCAAGTACAGTTACTTAGGGACTTCAATTAATATGACAAATACTTTTTTCTTGTAGATCAAATAAAAATATTAATTTAGAAAGTTGACAAAATATAAGTTTAATCATTGTTAATTTACAATGAAATATAGAAAAAAATTACCTCTAAACTGGGTATTACAGCTGTTAATAATTTAATTATTAATTAAAATTAATAAATTAATTCATATTATAAAGACTTTAGGCATTAATGTTTCAAATAACAAAACCTCAGATATAACAAAAACTTCGAATAATCAAAGCTTATTGTGACTTTATTCTTAATGAATACATATTAATCGCCATACACTATGCCGTTTAAAAATCAAACTTGAGGTTTTACGCCTGACTAAAGGCCAAATATGCAATAATGAATATATTGGGACATTAACACACAGCACCATCTAGTTCCATGGTAAGATACAAGGCCTGTGTTATGACCAGATAGTTGATACATATATAATATAACGTTAAATATTTAAATATTATAAATATAAACACCCATGACTGGAGTACAAACATTCGTGTAATAATAGCTTTTTTTATATCAAATATTTTCATTTCTCCTTCACCTCTTCCTCAGTGATTATTAACTTCAAACATATTTCAAAAATCAGCCAATTACAATTACATATAGGTATCTGTAATTGTACCTCGCTGACATTATTTTTCATCTAAATATAATTCCACAGTTGTCATAATTTTTTTGCTCCCTACTTATTTTTATCCGATTAACCAAAGGACGGTTATGCTTTAAGCAATGTAATAAAAACTTTTTAACAAAAAATAAAAACCGACTTCAACAAACGCACTAAAACAGTGAAAAATAACCTGATTGTGTAGTTTTCATTTACTATACATACCTAATCAAATGTATTTTTCGAAGTCGGTGTGCTTTGTCGGCTAAGTAATTAAAGCCTACCTATTTAAATTACTACCTAATCAAATCATATTTTTCGAAATCGGTGCCAGCTCATACAAAGCAAAGCACACCGACGTTAAGGTCCGACTTCGAAAATATTTGATTATGTATGTACTAGTAATGAAAACTACCAATCAGTTAGTTTTCACTCTTTTAGTGCTTTTTTGTTTGGAAGTCGGTTTTTATTTTTTTTGTTAAAAAGTTTTTTATATTTTTTCCCTTTTTAGTGTATACCAGTATTAGCAAAGTAAGGATTTCTAACGTGTTCGGCTTGTCAATCAACAAAATAAGCCCAAACTCAAAGTATCTACTATTAGCTCGTTGAAGAGTTCCACCTATCCACCTTCTGGCCTTGCCATCAGATCAGATCAACAACACCCTAACCACTGTACTATCAACGGAAATAGAATACTTGCAAAGTTTTTCAATTTCAATATGACAATTAGAGATTTAGGTTAAATTCATCATTAGTTGTTTTTTCCACCCTTAGTTGTGGGTATTTTTTTTTTGAAATTTAAATGGGACCAATCTGGAAGTATACACCCTTTCAAACATAAAACAAAAATTGTCCAAATCGGTTAATAAATGACGGAGTTCTGAGGTAACAAACATAAAAAAAAAAAAAAAACATACAGTCGAATTGAGAACCTCCTCCTTTTTGAAGTCGGTTGAAAAATTAAATGTATTATAGATAAAATAATATAGGCTGGTTGTATACTGGATGCCTAGCGCGAAGATTAACTGCTAATAAATATCATCACATAATACTTCCTTAGATTTATGGGAATATTATTTTAGTAAAACAATCATCTCGGAATTTTTCGCGGACGATCCTTCCGAATAACGTATCTCCCGTGACCATGATTGCTGTAAAGCATTCAACACGTCGGGAACTAAAAATCTAAATAAATCTGCGAAAAAATCCAAAAAGATCGTTTTACGCCATCACACCAGACACCCTTATTATGAACATAATATAATTGGTCCTATGCTTATGAAGACATGAATTTAATTTAGACGGGCCGCATATAATAAGATTTTTTTGTCAGAAAATTTCTGACGCCCGCCTTCTTCTTATACCTAATAATAGAAAAAATTTAAAAGCTTATAATATGCTTAAGCATCAATTAATACTTTAGAGTGACGTCTCTATATTTTAGGCCCGGATTCTGTATTAAATCTTAAATAATACTTTCTTAGATTTACACGATTTGACGTATTAAAAAAGTTTTTATGGATTTTTTGCCTTTTGGATTTTCTAATCTTAATAGATCAAAAACGGTAATTCAAGATTTACGTACGGCTTAAATAAATAAATGACTGTATACACTAATTACGTTCTGCCATCTAATTTAACCATTATTCCATGTAAGTCAGGGTTAGGTGACAAATGCTTGCTGAGGAAGACCGCGCCGCCTCGTAACGAAGAGTAATCCGCGCCCCGCGTGTCCCGCGTGTACTGTACACACGCCGAAGTTTGTTTCCATTGTTATTTTATTAACAAAAAACGACTTTTTTTAGAAGAAATAATAAGTATTGTGGAGTATTTATTTGTATTTTCATTTATTATCAATTTCTGACGTTTTTTTATCTAAGGGATCGATAGTCTTCAAAAGGTGGTATTTTAGAAACCGTAAAGCTAACTGGTTAAAATTTTGGCAGCATGTTATGTATATTATATATAATTGATTATATATATGATTTTATCTTATCTTTTATTAATCAATATGTTAGACATATATCCTAAAAGCCGATTTCAAGAAAAATGTTACTTACCTCTAAAGACGATAATTAGTAAAATATAGTGTATTTTATTGGTTAAAGAGTAATTTTACTGTTTTAACGTTAAAATATATAACATACTAGCGACTCACCCTTGCTTCGGTCGGGTTCATCCCTTTTTTTTTTTTTTTTTTTTTTTTTTTTTTTTTTTTTTTTTTTATCGTCGGGAAATGCATTTACGCATACCACCTGATCCCCCAGGTGGTGATGTGGGGCTCACCGGCTATATATATTTGAAGCGGATATTATTAAATTCTTCATTGGTTTTAATTTTTTTTCGTGGGACCCTATTTTTTTCTAAAATAAAAGTAGCCTAAGTTACTCCTTATGACATAAGCTATTTGCCAGTGAAAGTCCCGTAAAAATTGGTCTAGCCATTTCAGAGATTAGCCGGAACAAACAAACAGACAAAAATTGTAAAAAAAAATGTTTTTGTATATGTACCGTGTGTACATCCATATGCATTTAGTAAAAAGCTGTTATTTTGATATTGCAAACAGACACTGCAATTTTATTTATCTGTTTAGATAAAATCATTTTTGAATATATAATGAATATACATATTATTTTACATAAAACAGAAATTAAATTAAGTATGTACTATCTAAATGGTAATTATAATTCAGTACTCTGGATATGAATTTGCTCGCACGAGTGTTTTGAAAATCCAAATCACACCAGTAGCATATTACAAATGTGACCGCGCACTCGCGAGTGCCCTATTTGACTTAATGCCGCTCTAAACACATTGTCGTGTTCCTCCACATCCAATT
>OX638255.1:6455569-6635845 GCA_951806755.1 Brenthis hecate
TGCACAAAGCTTTCTTTTGATGTTAACGTGCTAATTGGTCGTTTTCCTCACATACTGTAATAAATAAAGCAGTAGAGTGGGTGGAAATTTGAAAACTAGTAACACTGTCGCGTCGTGTTGTGTTTAGTCTGATTTTTAATTCCACGGAAATATGACAGCTATCATTCTTTGACAATTCAGATATCATAAACCTTTTCTGCTTTGTATTTTTTTAATATAAAATAACAAAAAATATGAAACAGAATTAGATCAAGTAAACTATATGTATGACATTGTAAATAGTCTTTGTTTTGTGCATTCAATGCACACTAACTATAATGTACATTTTTTTAATGGTTAAATGAAAAAAAACAGAGTAAAACAAAATATAAGAAATGAAAATATTTACTGATCATTATTACTTATATCATCCTTGTCGTCATCATCTACTCGGATTATAAAAGAATCACTCACACTGTCCATCAGATCATTAAGAGGGCACATTTTATCCTTTTTTTTATAATATGGTTTATGCATTCTTGCCAAAAACAATAATAAAAAATCGTGAACGACCGTTGTGGACCTGTCTTTTTGGAACATTCCAATTCTTTTTGCCAATTGCAAAGATTTTACAAAGTGGTTTTCCTAGAAAAGGCTTGCAACCTATGTATTATTGGACAGGGATTCCTGTAATACAAAAATAATTTCTTTAATAATTATTCTAACTTCGATAATATGATAATAAAAAAAATATTACCATTTTAGAGTTATCAATATTTTTTTAAGTCTTAGTTTTTCTAATTGAAACCTTAAATTCAAGAAAGGTTTATTTTTTATATTTTGCTAAAATGCTTTCCGTTTTTAGTGACAATGTTTCAAGGCTGACAACATTTCTGAAATGTCAGAATTCCGCCGAATTAAAAATCAGACTATAGTAACTTTTGACATATAATGTCACCATTCTAAATAAATGTATATTAGTTTATCAAAAACTTTTTAACAAAAAAATAAAAACCGACTTCAAACAAAAGCACTAAAAAGTAAAAAATAACTGATTGGTAGTTTTCATTTACTATACATACCTAATCAAATATTTTCGAAGTCGGTGTGCTTTGCTTTGTATGGGCTGGCACCGATTTTGAAAATATTTGATTAGGTATGTATTTAATAGGTAGGCTTTAATTACTTAGTCAAAGCACACCGACTTCGAAAATATTTGATTAGGTATGTATAGTAAATGAAAACTACCAATCAGTTATTTTTTACTTTTTCAACCGACTTCAAAAAGGAGGAGGTTCTCAATTCGACTGTATGTTTTTTTTTTTTTTTTATGTTTGTTACCTCAGAACTCCGTCATTTATTAACCGATTTGGACAATTTTTGTTTTGTTTGAAAGGGTATACTTCCAGATTGGTCCCATTTAAATTTCAAAAAAAAATACCACCCCTAAGGGTGGAAAAACAAGTAATGATGAATTAACCTACTTCTAATTGTCATATTGACTTGAAACTTTGCAAGTATTTCCATTTCTGTTGATAGTACAGTGGTTTGGTGTTGTTGACCTGATCTGACGGCAAGGCCCGGCAAGGCCAGAAGGTGGATAGGTGGAAGTCTTCAACGGCTAATAGTAGATACTTTGAGTTTGGGCTTATTTTGTTTGATTTGACAAGCCTAACACGTTAGAATCCTTACTTTGCTACTACTGTCTACACTAAAAAGGGAAAAATAAAAACTTTTTAACAAAAAAATAAAAACCGACTTCAAACAAAAGCACTAAAAATTAAAAAATAACTGATTGGTAGTTTTCATTTACTATACATACCTAATCAAATATTTTCGAAGTCGGTGTGCTTTGGCTAAGTAATTAAAGCCTACCTATTAAATACATACCTAATCAAATATTTTCGAAATCGGTGCCAGCTCATATAAAGCAAAGCACACCGACTTCGAAAATATTTGATTAGGTATGTATAGTAAATGAAAACTACCAATCAGTTATTTTTTAATTTTTAGTGCTTTTGTTTGAAGTCGGTTTTTATTTTTTTGTTAAAAAGTTTTTATAGTGCTTTCGTTTGAAGTCGGTTTTTATTTTTTTGTTAAAAAGTTTTTATTTTTCCCTTTTTAGTGTAGACAGTAGTAGCAAAGTAAGGATTCTAACGTGTTAGGCTTGTCAAATCAAACAAAATAAGCCCAAAGTCAAAGTATCTACTATTAGCCGTTGAAGAGTTCCACCTATCCACCTTCTGGCCTTGCCATCAGATCAGGTCAACAACATCGAACCACTGTACTATCAACGGAAATAGAAATACTTGCAAAGTTTCAAGTCAATATGACAATTAGAAGTAGGTTAAATTCATCATTAGCTATTTTTCCACCCTTAGGGGTGGTATTTTTTTTTGAAATTTAAATGGGACCAATCTGGAAGTATACCCTTTCAAACAAAACAAAAATTGTCCAAATCGGTTAATAAATGACGGAGTTCTGAGGTAACAAACATAAAAAAAAAAAGAACATACAGGCGAATTGAGAACCTCCTCCTTTTTGAAGTCGGTTGAAAAATGCGTAGGTAATTACGTGTAACCAAACGAAAATTCCGGAATCGATTAAGCAAATCTATTGAAAATAATTTCATCAAAATATTTATTAGATGTAATTTTTATATATTATAACCTTTGTAACTCCCTTCCACTTCTCTTTAAAGAAAAAAAATTAGTAATCTAGCTGCCACAAATGCCTCTGCCGTAGAAATACGTTATTAAAATTTTAGCCCGCTGATGACCTGGGCGATGTAGAATGAGATACGATAAGTAGTTTATATGCATATATAAATTTAGATGTTGAGAACTTGGGACATTAAAACACAGCACCATATAGTTCCATGTTAAGCTACGATGCTTGTGTTATGGATACCAGATAGTTATAAATATAAACATCCATGACTGAAGTACAAACATTCGTGATGATCATAGAAATGAATGTCTCCAGCGGGATTCGAACCCGCGACCGCTGGCACAGCAAGTAGGGTCACTACACTCTAAGCCAAACGTGTCACATTGCGTGGGGTACATTCATTCTGTCAATTATATTTTAATCACAAGAGGATCACTTAATAATCTCGACATAGTCTCATACAATTAACAAGGCTACTACATTAGCAGCGCATGATCTACAATTAGATTCTTCCGCCGAAGAAGACTAATTGTTCACTCTAAGTCATAGACGAGGCGTTATTAAATATTAGAGATGCGCAAAAATATATTCGTATTCTATTAAAATATTTCGTTTTAAGCGCTTATCCTCACTGAACGGAACGTACTTAACAACATACATAGAAGTACCCGCGGCTTCGACGGGTTCAAATTTCCGATCGCTGTAAAATTTTACAGGATCACCCGCTGGGCTATTTTGATGACTGTCTCAAAATTTCATCAAAATCGCTCTAACCGCTTTGGAGTCTATAGGGAACATACATACACATTTAGATTTTTATATACATATATCAGTATATAAAGATATAAGTATAGATAGATAGATTTTTCATTTTATAAAAATGTATTTAAAAAAAAATTAAAACTTTCATGATATCCTTAATAAACACAAAATAATAGAATAAGGCTGTTATTTTAAATATACAGAACCAGAGTCATTCATTTTTATTCAATCTTGCTATAAAAATCAGGGAACAAGCACTATATAAAAGTTGCTTGTTGAAAGGAAGTAGTAAAGAAAAAGATGGCTTTACAAAAATGGCGTCTACTGGCTGCGCTCGTATGTGTCTTGGTACAGGCACACAGAGCGTCTTCGTCTCAGGAAATCATGCACAAGCTGACGAAAGGATTCGCTAAAGCTTTTGACGAATGCAAACAAGAAGTAAGTTGTACATAGTCTTCAGTTTTACGAAAAATTTAATGTGTGTACGTTTATTAGACCTTTACACAAAAATGACTGAACAAATTTAGGTGAAAATTTGGGTCTGGAGTAACACATAAGCTACTGTTGGACACCTAGGGATGCATCTTCCTGAATATATTCGGTGTCGGTGATCAACTTCTCTGAAACTACATGAGTGCAAAAGCGAATTACTAAAGAATTTGTGGTTTAATTTTTAGCTAAACCTGGGTGACAACATAGTACAAGACTTTATGAACTACTGGAAGGAAGAGTACGAGCTTTTGAACAGGGATACCGGCTGCGCCATCATGTGCATGGCGTCGAAGCACGACCTCATCACCGAAGATATGAAGCTACACCATGAAAATGCCCATGGTTTCGCGAAGACTCACGGTGCAGGTATATAATTAAATTATAGGGTGGTCAATACTACATTATTACATATATTACAATTCATTTTAGTTTTTGTTTAGATGTATTGGATTTTACAAAATGAAAGGTAAGTACGTATTATATCTTGCTAATATTTCGTCTAACATAGCGACTGAATTAAATAAGTTATCTATGCCTACACGATTAACAATTGCTTAACAAAACTCTAACACTGACTGACTGGTAGAGAGCAATCTTAAAACAAGATTTTAATTTATCGTTTATCGTTTAATTAGAAGTATATTTACAAAAATAAACTTATGGCGACTAACTAAATTTCCAATCCCTACCAATCTATTTATTTTTGAGTCGGTAATTTATGTGTCTTTTATATAACTTTACTATTACTATTAATATTTTTTTAGTAAAACCTCTAAATTGCTTGTCGCGGGTTCAAGTCCCGCTGGGAGTTTTATTTATGAAGAATGTTTGTATTGTCTCTAGTCATGGGTGTTTATATTTATAATATGTATGTATTTAAAGTTATATATGTGTGGTATATCAAGTATCTGGTATCCATAACACAAGCCTCGTAGCTTACCATGGAACAATACGGTGCTGTGTGTCTTAACATATTTATGTTTATTTATTTTATTTATAATTAATTTCATTTTTATATAGATGATGACTTAGCCAAACAACTGGTGACAATGATCCACGAGTGCGAGGGCACTCACGCTGGCATCGCGGACGACTGCATGAAGACGCTGGAAGTCGCTAAATGCTTCCGAGTTAAAATCCATAAACTCAAATGGGCTCCCGACATGGAAACCATCCTTGAAGAGCTAATGTCTGATGTATAAAATACTATTAGAAAACTAGGAACGTTTAGTTTTAACCATGTAAATAATCATTCAATAATGAATTAAACCAGTTATAATTTTAATTAATTTCTTGCATTAAAGTGGCACATTTGATAGTCACTAATTTGTAAATTTCAAGAAAAACAAGAAAAATTAAAAAAAGAATAGTTTTTGTTAGTGTGTGGCTCCAAGGACTTTGAATAAGTCGTCAGTCCACCTTATGGAAGACCTGTTCACGCTTTTTGTCAACAATAACATCTAAATGTTCCTAGTTGAAGAAAATCTTTAAAAATAACGAATTCAGCTGCGTTCCAAAAAACTTCATTCATTGCGCTTCTCCCAATAACTTGTCAGCCTAGCCTTAAGATGATTATTATAACTGTTTATAAGCTACGTGGTGTGGTCTGTAATTATAAGGTATAAATAAAAGATTTACAATTGGATTATATTTTTTCAATTAATATTTGTGGTAATTATCTCGATTGTAAAATAAAGTTGATATTCAATTTAAATCTTTGATAGAAAATGTTTATTGGGATATTGAAATATTGTTATTTATAAGCTTCACTGAAAGAAATCAAATGTACTGATATTGGAAGGTTTTATTAATAGCGATTGAAGAGTTTCATTATCCATCTTCTGGCATTATATGGAGATTAGCTCAATCATATCAAATGGCGCAATGGCGTGTCAGTTAACAATAGATTTCTTAGAATTTTAATTTAGTTTCTAAGAAATTTACCTGGAGGTGTTAATATGAGAATATAATGTAAATTTCATATAGTACTTACAAGTTTCAAATGAATATGTCAATGAGAAGTGAGTTAAAACTGTTTTCTAAGTTTTATCGACACGCTTGGCTCAGTTTGTAGTGTGTTTGTACTTGCTGTGCCAGCGGTCGCGGGTTCGAGTCTCGCTAGAGGCATGCATTTGTGTGAGAGTGAACATTCGTGATGTTTGTACTCTAGCCATGTTTATTTATATTTATAATATTTATGTACTTAAAGTTATATACCTATGTAAAATGTGCAGTGTATCAACTATCTGGTATCCATAACACAATCCTCGTAGCTTGCCATGGAACTAGATGGTGCTGAGTGTTAATGTCCCAACATATTTATATTTATGTTTAAGTTTTAAAATAATATACCTAGGTAGTTACAAGTGAAGTTAACACGTAGCGTTTTAAATATACTTCTACAATATTAGTATTAGGTACTACAGAGTTCAAAACAAAGTCGCTGTTTACCTCTGTCTGTTGCTTACCTTATTCTTTAGAAGAAAAAACTATCCAACGGGTTTTCATATAGTTTTCACTAATAGAAAAAACAATAAACGTTATATGATTTGTAAATATTTTGTATAAAATCTAAAAACCTAATCTGTTACGCTCACAATTTTATCTCCTTAGGTACACTATTTTTGTCTATTATAGATTAGTAAAAAATAGGTCGCTAGTAATATATAAATAGCTATATCACTGCATATAAAGAAAACTAATAAGAGTAAAAACACATCTGAAGGGATAAAGGAAGTTACGTGTAAGGGTTCCACACACCAGTCACGTAACGCCGGGACAGATAATACGAGCAAACAAAGCGCAGGTGTGTACGGAGAGAGCAATCTATTGTCGGATGCTGCAATAGCTTGTGCAATTTTCGTATTTACCTCTTCAGATACATGTAAGATACGTGTACACAAAAGTGTCTTTGCAATTTGAAATGTGTAGGAGTTTATATTTTAGTTATTGGAGTTAGGACAGAAATAAAAAATATTTACTACTCACATTGATATGGGCGCTTGTGTAAATCTAATAAAAGAAAATAATGTTACTAAAACATATATTCAAATTTATAAAATATCCCAAAGTAAATTGTAATAATGAGTTGTTAAATGTCAATGATTTTATTGTTTTCTATAGGTACTTATTATTGAAAAATGAACCACTTGGTAAAATAATTGCACTCCATATTCATAGATGTAATGTTTGTATTTTATGATAAAAGTGATGGGATTAATTCATTTTGTTCTTAAAATTTGCTATATTTAATATATTTTAGTGCATATATATTCATAAAATAAAATAGTTTATCAGCTTTGGGGAAGCTCCATGTGTATATTTATCAAAACAAAATAACCCAAAGAAAAGACTAAAGTGAAATCATCTAATTTCTTAGGAACGGGAAATCTGTACCAGTATAGTAGGTATTATATATGTATCAATAGTGGGACGTACATACAACGTTACAATACAAGCTTATGCGTATGTAATCTAGAATGACTTTCGACTGTGAACATTATCTGGGGTTTTTTTGCAAAATTACTTTTTATGTTACCAGAATGAATTTTTAATCATTTCTTGTAAGTAAAAAAAACCAAGTACTGTCTCCTATATAAGTCTCCTATACAGTCAGAAACGTACTCAAAATTATCAAATTTCATTAAGAACTAGCATTGCCCGCGGCTCCGCCCGCGTTCAGATGACCAAAAACCTAATTCTTAGGTTTTACATATTAGTATACTCTTACAATGCAGTTTTTGTGTTTTTGTATGCTTTCTCAGAAATGAGATATTTTCCCGCGGTAAAAAGTAGCCTATATGTTGACCCGGATAACCAGCTATCATCATACCAAATTTCATCAAAATCTGTCCAGTGGTTTTCTCGTGATGTGGTTACAGACAGACAGACAGACAGAAAGACAGACAGACAGACAAAAATTCTAAAAACTATAGATTCGGGCTCTGTATCGATAATAATGTCTATTTCAATTAGATTTCCCAAAAAATATTTAATGTACAGATTTGACTTAGAATTTTATTATATGTATAGAAGATTTAGTTTAGTCGGTAAAGATTTTAAGTTTATGTATAAGATTAAGATATTTATATTAATATCAGCAGAATCATCAAATTAAAGTTGACCCAGCCATGTGAGAACTCAATTTCTAACAACAAAGTCAAGAAGGAACAGAGAGTACATCGGTCTATCCGCCGTTACATCCTATTTATGCACGATGTAGTTAGACCAGACACGTAAGTCACTGTTGACGCGTAATCCGCAATAAATCCTACGGGACAAAGCTGACTTCGATCCCAGCTAATTTACGAGCGACATCAAACCTCAATTAAGAAACACAGCTCTTAACTAGGTTTCCCGATTGTCCTGTCTTGTTCTAGGGTTAATGAATGTTCCACAATACTAAATAATACTAAGACGTAGGCTGTGGATTTGCTTCTATAAATAGAAAATAAACAATATTTTAACTAATTATATCCTGCAAGCTATATGCTAAGGCAGTGGTAGCCCAGTGGTAACGCGCTCGCTCGGGAAACCGAGTGAAGCGGGTTCAAATCCCGGGTCTCGCACCTCTGATATTTTCATGTGCGAATCATTTCTAACATGATTACCACTTGTCTTACGGTGAAGGAAAATATTGTGAGAAAACCTGCACGTCTGAGAGAACCTAGAAAGTTTTCGAAAGACATGTGAAGTCCGCCAACCTGCACTTGGCCAGCGTGGTGGAGTATGGCCTGATCCCCCTCGTATTGAAGGGAGGCCCACCCCCAGCAGTGAGACGTTAAAATAGGCTGAATACATACATACATACATACATACATACATACATACATACATACATACATACATACATACATACATACATACATACATACATACATACATACATACATACATACATACATATCCTGCAATTTCATGTCTTTCTATTTCGTCTTTAGCCAAAAAATACGATCCCTACTTGATATTTCATAATAGAGTTTGCAGAGCGGTGATCTCAAACTGGCAAAACAATTTTTAGGTTTACTTATGGAATAAAAGTCATATTAAAGTAAGTACAATCTCGTTCTTGTTTTATTTTCTACTAGCATTGCCCGCGGCTCCGCCCGCGTTAATATGACCAAAACCAAATTCTTAGGTTTTATATATTAGTATACTCGTATTAGTATATTAGTTGACCCGGATAACCAGCTATTACCATACCAAATTTCTTCAAAATCCCTCCAGTGATTTTTCTGTGATGCGGTCACAGACAGACAGACACACAAAAATTCTTAAAACTATAGGTTCGGCCTCTGTTAGCGATAATAATGTGTATTTCAACAAAATTTTCCAAAAAATATTTAAAGCACAGATACTGCTTCATTAAATTTTAATTTATCTATAGATGTAACTAATTTATAAAGCCAAAAACATTGGTTTTTTTTTGTAATTTAGTAGTAATTCTAATAAAATCATAGAAAGGTGGAATTTGTACATTCAATTTTTTGGAATTAAAACTACGTATTTTAAAGACACATGGCGACATCTATTGACAAATATCTAAATAATATAAAAATAAATTTCATTAAAATAATTTTTTTAATGAATAAAATAGTGCTATTGATATACTTTTTCAAGATTAGCTATTTTTAATAGTTTTTGACATATTTAGTAAGTTAACTTGTTAAGATTTATATAGTATCATCGTTTTTTATTTTAACCAGGTTTTTATATTTTTTCTCAGAAATGAGATATTTTTCTGCGGTAAAAAGTATCCAATATGTTGACCCGGATAATCAGCTATGACCATACCAAATTTCATCAAAATCTGTCCAGTAGTTTTTCTGTGATGCGGTAACAGACAGACAGACAGACAGACAGACAGACAGACAAAAATTCTGAAAACTATAGATTCGGCCTCTGTATCGATAATAGTGTCTATTTTAATAAGATTTTCTAAAAAATATTTAATGTGCAGATTTGACTTAGTTAGAATTTTATTATATGTATAGACTTATTATATTAAAAAAAATTGTAGATAGAGCATTTATGTATTTTTATTGAAAATATCGAAATATTTAACAAACAAACGTACTTGGCATTATATACCATCCACGTATACAGCATGTATGTACATATTTATGTAATTTTTATTATTTGTAAACGCGATTACTGAAAATATTCACAACCTTAGTATGTTTTCTTGAAATATGCCTTTTCAGCTTAAATTTAAAGAATAATATATTATGGTATTTGTGGACGATTGTTTTCGATCTCTGTTTAATAAATATACACATAATAAATTCGTAATTTAGTCCCAACTTTATTTAATATCTTCTATATAAGAATTACACTAATTAAATAATATACAATATAGTACTTATAATACTTATAACTAATAATAAAAACCCATTACGTAAAACTTATATTTTGTTTACATAAAATCTAAATAGAGAGAGAGTAGAGAGTGGTATTCTACAATTGTCAGATAATAGAAAACCAAAAAATAAATGGCAACGACAATCGACATATCTAAGCGTTAAGTCACGTGGTCAGAATACGTCAACTCCATATACTTTTGTTTTTTTTTACAACCATTACGGTGGAAATAGGGGTGGGTATATAGGGGGTGGCATGCTTAAACTTCTGTTAGTATTTCGGTGATGACCACATCTACTTTAGGTGCCCAGTTGATCTCGTGCATAGCTGTCTTGAAGCATTTAGCGACTTCTAAAGCTCTGAGACATCTGTCCTCTTCAGATAGATGTTGCTCCTCACAAGCGTGGACCGTTGACACTAGCTTTGCCGCCATATCATCCGCTACAATTGGTTCAAAGAGAAAAGCACTTATGATTTTTATTTAACAAATATCAAAATTTCATATGCATCTTTTATATATTATTTGCAAACTAACACTTTTTAGTATTATTTATTATTTGTTTATTTATTTTTGGGTGTGGTGCCGAGGTCGGCCCTAGCTACGTCGACCAGTTATGGTCCATTGTAGCTCCCTTTGGAATGAATTAAAGTTCCCACTTTTTAGTATTTTTGTTTCTATGGTATATAAGTATTTATTTGTGTGCTTAAATAATCCCTAAATATTAAAAACAGCCACCAATACCGCAATATAAGATTTTTGTTATAGATATTATTTTTCTAAGTATTAACATTGAGTTACTGTTAAAAATCAAATTCATTTGACACTAGCAACTTACTCTCGCTTTTGCGTCCCTAGGTACGCGGATTTTGTTCATAATTTCATGGGGTTTAATATTTTTTACGTGGAACCCTAATTCTATTTCTCAAATAAAAGTAGCGTAAGTTACTCCTTATAATATTAACTATCTGCTAATGAAAGTCCCGTTAATATCGGTTCAGCCGTTTTGGAGATTAACCGGAGCAAACAAACAGACAAAAATAATAAAAAAAAATCTCTTATAAAAACTGTACCTATATTCATAAGATTAGTAAAAAGCTAGTAGTTTCAATATTACAAAATTTTATTTATTTGTATAGATAAACTTCCTAGAATAATGTTAAGCTACCTATCCTACTATGTATGTATGTACATATTAAATCGAAGGTAAAAACATTTATTTCAAATTTTAAAATTCCCAAAAATATTATTCTGAGTTACAGCCTCATTTTATTATACTTTGTATTTTTCATTTAATTATTTACTAGCGGCTCACCCTCGCTTCGCTCGGGTTCGCCTCTAAAGAAAACACTAATAGAGATCTATTAGTTCCCCCGGGAACCGTTCATTTTTTCGAGATGAAAAGTAATCTGTTGTTTGACCGGCAATGTAAGGTAACAGAATGTTAAATTTTACTAAATTAGGTGCATAAGTTGTTGTGTACTAAGCTGTATAAGATACTATAGTTTTTTAACTATCCCAAGGGAACTCTTTAATTTTCTGGGATGAAAAATATCTAAGATATTGACCGGGGATATAAGGTACCACCATGCAAAATTTCATTTAAATCGGTTTAATAGTTTCGGAGATTAGCCCGTAGAAACATACAACCAGACAAAGTGACAAACAGACATACAGGCAAACAGACAAAACTTTTAATAACTATTATTTTGGGGTCTATATTGTGTACATAATACGATACAAACAAACAAAAACAGATCTATCCCACGGAAACCGTTCATTTTTCCGGGATGAATACTAACCTGTTTGTTTAATCGGCAATATAAGGTATCAGCATGCCAAATTTTACTAAATTAGGTGCATAAGTTGTTGTGTACTAAGCTGTATAAGTTACTATAGTTTTTTGACTGCCCTACGGGAACCCTTTAATTTTCCGGGATAAAAAGTAACCGATTTGTTGTTGTCATGTATGAACTATATTATTGTAAAGTTTTATTAAAATCCAAGTACTTTTTGTGTACTAAGCTGCATGAGTTATTATAGTTTTTTAATTATCCCACTGGAACTCTTTAATTTTCCGGGATAAAAAGTATCTAAGATGTTGCTCGGGGATATAAGGTACCACCATGCAAAATTTCATTTAAATCGGTCTAATAGATTCGGAGATTAGCCCCTACAAACAGACAAACAGACAGAGAAACAAAATTTTTTTAAAAAATCTGGATTTGTTCTATTTGTCTTCTTACACCCCCCTGACTCGGTTTTTAGCATTTTTTTTCTATGTACGGACATTCGACCTCTACTGTTTTATTATAGTATAGATTTTATTTATTTATTTTACATCCAATTAGAGCGGCGACGCCACTTACACTAACTAAATTATACATTATAAATATAAAATACACAAACAAAACATAAGTAAATATTACTTGGTCTCTGAGAGCATGCTGACAATATTCATAATAAGCATTTAAATAAATATTAATGAAAATTGATTTCTTTGTCTATTTAGTGTATCTTATTGTAGACATACCAGCGCCGTGCCGTAGTGCGAACTCATGCGCATTCCCGTGGTGAAGTTTGCCGGAATCATCTAGAAGGTTCAGCTTTTGGCTCATACAAACTATCGCGCAGCCTGTATCGCGGTGCATCAAAGCTCGGTCTTGCTTCCAGAAATAGTACATGTCGGCGAGGACATTGTCACCGATGGTAAGCTAAAATGTGCTTATTATGATTAAACATATATTATAATACTTACTTAGATTTACATGAATATTCGACATTTTAAACTTTTAAGTTTTGTGGGTAGACACTGTCTGTAACAACTATACACAATCTTTTTTGATATTTTAAGGAATGAAAATGTATATTATGATTTAGATATCTAAATAATGGAATCAAATGTTTTGTATAAAGAGATTATTATGTTTGTTTTTTTTTTATATGTAAGAATAGTCTCAAAATTAATCTCATAACTACAGCTTCTAAGCAGTTTTAAAGGTACTCCGTCTCTCGCCAATAATAATATCCTCCGGACCGATTCCGGCCAAGGCGGCCAATCTCACTGAGACTAGCCAGATGTACAGGAGATATTATAGTGCAGCGCGTGTATGAGCACGTGCGCACTCTGTTCCTGTCACTCTCATGCACTTTATATGACAACTGTCTAGTCTCTTAATAATCATCAAAAAAGATTTAAGCGTACTGTATTTAGAACTCACGATTATAAAAAACTTTTTTATAATCGTTTTTTTTTTAAGTTTTCATTTTTCTATTTTTAGTGTAAACATAATAAGCAGGTAATTTGTAAGCAAAAAGTTTTAAATTATTAACATATTTGATTAAACAATTTATTTAAAAAAATAATTTATTGTTGATTTTTTAATAAAACCGCTCGACCGATAACAATAAAATTTATATGGAACACCTGGGAAGTATACCCTTTAAAGCAAAAAAAAATCCAAATCGGTTCAGGCGTCTTTGAGTAATCGGTGAACATACATAGTTAAAAAAAGATTCCGACGAATTGAGAACCTTTTTGGAAGTCGGTTAAAAATATCCCTAATTAAGGTACACTGAAGTGCATAATAGAATCAGAGGACTGCCATCTAACATCACCCTAAAGTATCTAAAATGGATTGAAACAAAAACCGTTAGAACTATATAACTCTGGCATAAATGTCTCAGATCTGCTGATCTTCCTACCCTCTGAATATTCTGCGGAATATAGCAAGTGAGATGTACGACGAAATGGATATTTTGAAACAAATATTTACCTCTTTCCTACATTCTTCCAATACTTTCAAGAAACTTCCCGTTATGCTTCTTAAAGTTTCAGTCGGGGCTACTCTGTTCACAACAACTATCAGTATGAGAGCAATAGCAAAATACTTAACCATTATAGAGTCTTCAGTTAAAATGATTGGCATAAAATTCTGCCTTTGTCTTATAAAGAATTGCCTATTGGCAGTAATTGTATTTTTGAAAGAAGATTTGATATAATTAACAAGTATCACTTCTAGGTACAGTCACTAATTACTAGTTATTTAACCTATACTTATCCTAACTGGTACTTAAAGCTCTAGATTAAACACTCAAGTACTCGTAGAAGTGAGGGACAAAGAGCGATCGCATATGAGCGTGCTTAGACTCATTTTGTACATTTAATATCTCAAAATGGATATATCAACTATGTTACTTCTTCAATAGATCAATTTTGTAATATAATTTCAAATTGATTATAAAAGAATGAACAAAACATTGATGTTGGCAAAAAAAGCTTAATATTTACGAACGATCAACCAGTATTATACAAAAGTGGCAAAGTATTAATAGCGAATACGGTAAGTTTCCTTTTTATACGCTGGAAGGTGTGTAACGTATACATAATATGCACATAGCATTATTCACAAATTATAATAATACTAGCGTCTTACCCTCGCTTCGCTCGGGTTCGCCCCAAATGAAAAACAAAAACTATCCCACGGGAACCTTACATTTTATAGGGATAAAGAGTAGCCTATGCGCTATTCTAGACTATAATCTATCTTTGTCCCAATTTCATTCAGATCCATTCAGCTGTTCTGACATGATTGAAAACTTCATAAAGATAGTCTAGTGTTGAAAACTCTGTGTTGGACACACATATTTCACTGGTTTTGTGTGCGGATTACGTTACCTTAACAATTATAAGAATTTAATGTTCTAAATTGTTAAAGGTATAAACGTAGGTACATATTTTTAGCCAAAATCTCTTAGCGTAATGTAGCTCTCAATAGTAATACAAATATATGCAAGTATATTTCAATGTAGTTTTTGGGCGTCTCGTGTTTGATTCCATCGCAATCGATTATTCGTCTCGCGGGAGTCGTGAAACCGATTTGTTTTGTTAATTACTCGCATCGCTCGGAGACGCGGAGTGCATTAGTCATTAGATAGGATGCATTTTTATTGCTGACTACACGACTCGTGCTTTGCCCTTGCTTTCCTCAGGTATTTCTTGCAATCCTACCGATGTGTGTTCACCTTGTCATGATGACCAAGAGACACACTGGGAGATGGCCCACTTCAGCGGGCGGTGTGCTTCTGGTACTTCTCTGATAGCAGAGTGGACTGTGGGGCATTCCCATATGGCTGTTGTGGTCTGCTACGGGAGACCTGCCGTCGAGGCATCGTCGGGGTTGAGTGCGTAAGTGATCTTGCGACGGCCGACGACCCATTAAGACAGGGAAGTTCTGTTAGGTTTTAATGGATAGTACTGGCTTTTCATATAACCACCTGTACGTATGCAGGTGGTATGCATTTCCCAAAATTATAAAAAGGTATTTCTTGCAATAGAGTAGGTATAGAGACGTAGAACCCATGAGATTTGGGAATTTAATATTGCATGATAAAATGTAGGCTAGCTTTTAAAATATCGATAGTTTCTATAAAAAAATACTTCAATTCGTTGTCTCATTGCTGCGTCTATGAAGGACTAACACAATCCAATATAATACTAGTACAGAATTTAATGTTAACTGTTATTATGCTTTAATTTCGAAAATAACTAAATATAATTTAAATACATACAGTTTTAATGTACCCATACATGTCAATAGATATTTATAATATAATATATAATATTTATAATATGTATTTAAAGTTATATATGTATAGTGTATCAACTATTTGGTATCCATAACATAAACCTCGTAGCTTACCATGGAACTAGATGGTGCTGTGTGTTAATGTCCCAACATATTTATTTATTATTAAAAAAAATAGATGTTTTAAATAAGTTACACTACAAGTAGCGGTCTTACAATATTACTTGAGATTATCCTCCTGAATCCATGTTATTTTGAATTTTCCTTACAAAACTTTATTATAAAAATATTGTTAAATACTTACAGAACATAAATAACTTTTCAATTATTAAGTACAATATGCACTTCAAAACTTTACACGTAATTCATTTTTCAGGGAATGGAGGGGGAATTATGATTGTGATTTTGATAGGAGCTCTCGAAGTTACCTATTTATTGAGAATTTTTATTGAGAAAGAATGATCGAAAACAGTCCTCCGCCTTATCACACCGCAGGCGAAAATACCCAAAAAAGAACAACATTCACCAAATATTTTTCACCTTTTTGAAGTCGGTAAAATGCATTCATTATATAAATTACATACCATATATTATATTTAGTATAAAAAGCGGATGTTATCAAAATTCGTGACCCACAGAGTGGTCCGAGGCTACTTAGCGGCGAGCGTGTCATAGCGAATGATGACTTGATTATACATTTCATACTAATGCATGTGTTCATTTTCTTCGTATATGACTTGCTATGTGATGGAATGGCAGGGAATGACTAGTTGTATGTGATGGCTTTGCTTCGGCGTTGAGGGCAGACAATACATGAACAAATTAAAATGCCGCAGGAGTTTGTGGAGAAAATGAAGTTATTCTCTAACTCTTCTATTCAATGCTTAAAAAGTGGCAACTTTTGTGTTCAAATTTTCTTTTGGTTTTGTTACTGATTAAACTGTACTGTGTATGTTCACAGGTGGTGCTTAGTTTTATAAGTATATGAAAAGCTACGTTATAATATATTTTCGCCCTTGGCTTGGTTTGGCTCCCGTGAAATATCAGCTAAAGTAGCCAATTTTATTCAACAACAGTGCCCTTATACATTATTAAAAGAATCTTTACTAGTTTTAAAGCTTTAAAGTTTAATACTTTGACATACATACATATTATCTACTACATACAAATCAAGCAAAAACAAAAAAATGTTACCTCTTTATAGAGTTATAATATAACAATTAATATATAAAACATGAAATTTAATTATTTATGTCATCAACATATAATATCTTAGTTTGTTTTCATTTCATAAATCAAACATGTAAGTCATTTTCAGCAAATTGCACTTTATTTCTTAATTAAAAATCCAAGTCCAAGTTCAAGCATTTCATTATTATTAAAAGATATAAGTAATTATTATTTAATATTTTTCCAACACTGCTTCAATCATGGTGACTTCTGGAGCAATCCCTTCCTTTTTGGCGCTCTCTTTGAAGCAAGCCGCCACTTTGACGACGCGACTACATTCGTCTTCCACGTCGTCGTGCACTTTCTCACAATTGTGGATTAAATTTACCATTTTTTCAGATAAAAGTTCACCTAAAATAGTAAGTGACAGTAAATATTATGCCTATTCATTATTTGAATATCTTTTATGTATAGGTATAAATATTACATATGTGCGTATGTATGTACATAGTACATAAGTCTTAGATTTCTGACGTAAAAGACTTGAGAGATGTATTGATTGTGTGGTTTAATATAGTATAGTTTAATAATAGGCATCGAAGTCAATCATAGTGAATTCAATATCATCATCTCGTTATTATTTTTATGTGGCAAGATATCCCATAAAAAATATCAATTTAAAAATTATTTATATCGCGGATGTTTTTTTATTTATAAGCTTATTCTGTTCATGTTTTTTTACTGCAAATAGAATTTTTATATTTATGTGAGATTTTTTTCTTTAATATTGAGTGTAACATGCATGTGTTTTACGTGATATAAGGAAGTTTCATGGTTTCTATGAAACTCTTATGGTTTTCCAAGCTCACCATTAGGAAAACTCTTAACGTAGTCGTGCATATTGACATGATGCATCCTGGCATCGTCGTGCATGAGGGCAAATTTGTTAGACATGCAGATGAGGGCACAGCCAAGCTCCCTGTGTACCACCTCGAAGTCCTCGCTCCAGAAATGCTGGAACTGCTCTAGGACCTCCGGTGACAATCCTGACTACATATTTAAAAATATTTTTACACAATTAATAAATCAATCAAGCAGCCTATCGCCGTACACTGCTGAACAAAGGCCTCTCCCAATGAGCGCCAACCATCCCGGTCCTGAGCAGCCCGCATCCATTCAATGGATGGATGCAATTAATAAAAATGCTTAAATTTTTTATAAGCAATCTTACGACGAACGATCTATCGTACGATAGAACTTCACTTTTAAAATAATTTCACATTTTGAAATTGAATATTTTCTTGAAGTTTATTCATCTATTCCTAAGGTAAAGTCATTTATAGTCAATAATGAATTTAATCGAAATATATACGAGTACATATATACATAATTACATACTAATATAACTAAGTATAATTATAAGTTAGACTTTATTTATCTGATGCAAGTAAAAAATATATTCTTATAAAGATATATGTAATTATACTTTAACGATCAAACGAGGATGGAAACGAAGAGAGTAATAGTTATTGTCTGATACTATAATGCGGGATAGAGAGCTGTTCAATCATCCGTACGTAGGGAATGCTCATATGAAAACAGCAAAGAAAAGTATGTAAAATTTCTTCCCTAATTCATTGTTTTAAAATCAGTCAGTAAATTTAATAACTAAACATATCAATTGAATCCAGACCCAAAACATAATTTCTATACATTTTTATATTTATGTATCAGTTTTATGATCATTTCTAAAATTCTGGCTCTCTCCTTACAACAAAGGTATAAGTTAATGTTAACTTACTTCTTCTCTACACTCTTCCAAGGCTTTTCCGAAATGTGCAGTAACATGGCTCATGACTTCTGCCGTACTCTTGACCTTTGGCACGACAGCAAGTATCGCCAAAAATACAACCAAATACCAAGAAAATGCCATTTTAACTGCGACAGTAGAAGACACAATGGATGGAACGATGAAGTCACCACGTTATATGTAAGAAATATTTTTTTTATTCTCGTAGTGTATGTAATTTTCTTACATTTTCATTAAATTTATTGTACTTTATCACGACGGAGGAAGATCTTGAGTTTTTCGCTTCATGTAATTCTGGCATACACGTTACTTGCCCCTCGTAATTGTAAGTAATTTGCTAATAGCAAGTCATACTGTGGGCTGAGCTCGAGGTCAATCATATTCTAAGTATATGTTAACGTAAAGTGGCCGTCTGGTCCAGTGCCAGCGTACCTAACTAGAGATGTGAGTCAAATTTCAAGACGGCTAATACTTAGTATATTCATTTTGATCTAAGAAACTAAGATTTTTTTAGATTCTTCAACTGTCATGTAGTTTAAAAAAGCGCAATAAATAAAAAATTAAAAGGCAACAGAGACGCCATAATTTTTACATAAATATTATGGCGATCCAACGGTTATGGGTAAAAAATACAACAAGATAATTTCTATCTTGGTAAGTAAGTAGATCCCGGCTGTTATTATTATAAACCAATTCTTTAAAGCTTGTACCATATATTTCTAAAACGCTCGTTCGGCAAACTTCAAAAAGTTGAATTTTTGTACACCAGCTCGAGAAAGTTTCTGCAATAGTACCATTGCCATTCTGCCATTCTGATACATACTGCCATTTAAATATAGTAGATTACTCAAAATATAGAGATATTTTAATGTGGAAAAGCACCGTTAAAGCCGATGGTAGTGGTATATTAAATAAAACAGTTTATTGTTTCTAATGTCGATAATTTAAGTATCGACTATAAAAAATTAATTAAACTCCAAAGTTCGAAATCACATAAACTAAATTATAAATGAACAGTGACAGTTGTAAATTAGTGGCTGATAGAATATTCATGGCTTAAGTTTTTTCATCAAAATGTTGCATCATAAATTTTAAAATAGAACATTTTAACACAATCTGCCACTATAAATATATTGTATAACCAATGTAATTTAAATGTTATTAAATTACTATACATTGATTTTTATTGACGCTTGTCCTTGCCTCGTAAAACTACATTTAATAGGCCTGCTTCGTAACTTGATTTTATTTAATTAATTTTTTCTACGTAACAAAATGTCGGACACCGAAGAATTCTATCAATCTTGTTCACGTCTCGATGACATATTTATTAACTTATTCCAATCAATTTTAAATTGTAAAGTAATATAGACTAACACCTTCTAGTAGTAACACTAATATAAATACACTTTTTCATGAAAATCAAGTAAAAAACAATGGTTTGAAGTAAAATCCATGGGTTTCTAGTCACGTATCCCATCCCACAGACCATTAGGTTGGGAATCACTTTCCCATACAATGATACATGGTGGTCGGCAAATCGTCGATAGGGGACGCAAATGGTTTAATTTTTGCGCAAATGTCTACGTGATAAGGAGCTTAATATAATTTTAAAGAAAGGTATGTTTTATATGTACTTGTATATTAAGCCCTTAAAAATATACTATATAATATAATACTATCCCTAGCATGAGCATGTAACTCCATTCGCGTGTGACGATGATTATAACAATAATGTTATTAATAATTATTTATATATTATAATAAATAATTAATTATTTCCAAATATATTATAAATAATTAATTATTTCCACTCAAATTCTCTATCATCAAATAAAATCTCATTAAAATTGAATAAATCGTTCCAGAGATTAGCGTGTACAAACGAACAGAAAAAATATTTTTTGGATAAATACGAGTATAATGAGGTACCTACATAACTTTTAATAAATTAAATGAGGTAGTTTTAAGTAATTATCCATTATGTCGATGAATTTAGAAGAATGTGTGTAAGAATGGCGCATGTCTTTTTGTATCACGCCAGAATCGAACCTGTTTTATTAGGTAGTAGGTATCAAAGAAAGCATTCGGAACTAATCTACTCTACCTTAGAGACGTATCTGTAATCTCATTAGTTGGATAATTTGCTCATATGAAAGGCTGAAATTGATAACGTAATATCCTTGACGGATTGCTTTTGCCAAAGAACTATTTCTTTCAAAAAGTTCCATCGTTTATCATCCAGGCAACGATTCGTCAAGCAGTAATGAGTCAGGCTCTGACAGCCACCTAGGGTCGGGAAAAATGATACAAGTTTTGACAGGTAAAACTTTTCATGAAAATATATGAGGTATTTTTCTAAATATTCAGAGTATAATAATGTGACGTTTCTTAGAAGAAGACTATACCTATAACGTGGAATTCTTAATATTTGTTTAAAACTTCATGACATTTTGACACTTTTCACTGTATAATTTATATTTCAGCCTAGACAAGATTAGATATTAGCCTATAAGTGGTACATCGTAAATTCTGATTGATTAGAAAGCCTTTATAAAATATTACTGTTAATATCAACAAATTTCGACCATTCTATGTCGCTACGAGTCAAAACCTTTGTATTCTGCTTATAGATAAACAATAATAATAGATGTATCCAATACATTCCCCACATAAGCCTCTACACCTGAGCACCATTATCTGAAAAACAATAAAACCGAACGCGACAAACATACAATGGCTCTATGTTTGGAAAAATATCAAAATTTACATATAAATAGATCGCGATTTTGTGGAAAATATTTATTTCTCCCCAGACTCCTACGTGATGTGAATAGAGGCGGTGCCGTTCCCGCTACAGAAGCAAACTGAGATTGCTTCTAAAAATCAAATGTACATATACGGAAAATATATTTTTGAATTAATTAGACTTGTATCAGTAAATAAGGATTACAAAATTGTATTATCAAATATTTCTTTAGACATTTGTATCTACATTGTTTATTTGAAACGTTAGCTTTCCTAATACCATTCAGTCGATTGTAAGCAAAGTTTGCTAAGTTATCCTGTACACATCCAGGACGACCATTTATAATTATTATGTTTTTGCTTCAATTTGTGTGATTTTTAGATTAGTAGATTTTTTCAGCTCGTAAGGTTTTTAATATATGATAAAAAATGTACTTTTGTAAAGCAACGAAAGTGAGTGAATATTATAACGTAAATAATATGTGACGTGCAAAATATAGAGATTCTTAGTACCTTTAATGATTTCCCCAACGTAGCTGCATTCATCTATCAACCTGTCAGCAGCTCTGCATTGTGAGCGGAGCGGGGAAGCCCCGAAATTCATATTGAGTAAGTAAAAATGTAAATTGGCCTGAGTTATTGTTGCGACACTTTTAAGAAAAATAAATACTTTATTTTATACAAATAAAATAATAGTATTTCTTCTACTGGATACTATTCAGATTATTAAAGTTAATGTAAACCAAAGATGGTAAAAACATTGAACAATTCATAGAAACTAAAATTTTCATCTTAGTATACCCGCTATATTATTATAAAAATACATACGTTTAAACAAATCAAAAATAAAACAAATTTCAGAAATATTGTTAACAAATCTATGTATTTATAAAAATATTTTTTCCCATAAAACACCATGAATACATTTAATACACTCCAATGGACATACAAACTTATCTTACCTGGCGATAGTATGAAGATGTGCACTCGTGGCAAGCTTCACGAGAGGCCGGTGAGGCGGCCGGCTCGGCCGAGTCGGTGGGCTGTAAGTATACTCAGAGGGGTCGCCGTCGCTGGCGCCCGTCAACCACGACCAGTGTTCCGCCATTTATTCACTTTTTTAATATTATAAGTCAATTTTAACTATTTTTGTTTCATATTTTATGTGTGAATTTGAAAGAGTCAATATTTTGTAAGCATTATCTCGCTAAGAAGATTTTAAGTTATATTATCTAAAACGACCAGATTAAATACGAGTTGTACAAAACGGAAGCAAATCTAGCAAGTTGTAATTAAATTAATTTTAGTTGAGTAGAAGGTTCTTTCTTAGATTTACGCGAATACTTGACATTTTAAATAAAACTATCTCTTCGGATTTATTTCTATTTTGATTTTTGGTTCCCAACGTTTCAACTTTGATGATTTTTTCTTTATGGTTATAAATATAATAATGGTAACACTAAAAATATAGATTACAAATTAATATTTTTTTAAAATTGTAATAATTATAATAATAACAGCTAAAATTAAATAAATAATATTACATATTCAATTATAAAACCAATTAAAATTATATAAAAATGTTTAAAGTTAAAAGTTAAAAAATATTGTAAGGTACTTTGGTGCCATTTTTCAATTTTTTGAATTCATTTTGTTATTTGTGGGTAGGCTGTCTGTAACAACTATATAATACCTTAGGACATCTAACACCTCAGTCTCTCCCGTGACCATGAATGCTGTAAAGCATTCGAAACGTCGGGAACCAAAAATCAGAATAAATTCGCGAAAAAATCCGAAAAGATAGTTTTATTTAAAATGAGTAGAAGATTATTAACTATCCACCTTTTATCTACTTAATATAATAAAAAGGGAAAACGACTGATATGATTTTTTATGTAGGGAGTATTGTATGGTCCGGAGAACGATACATACTAATTTTTATAACAGTATATCGTGTAGTTCCGCAGTATTAAACTATGATAAAAATCACTTGTATATGAAATAAAATATATGTGCTATGCACTAAGGGTAAAGTCCCGTAACAAACTTGTATTCAATACATCCCACGCTAATCATTGAGGGCCCTTTGGAAAATAACATTATTCCCCTTTACTATTTTGATTCAACATCGATTGTCGTGTATCTCATCGCGTTACGAATAGAAGAAAGAGAAGGAATGAGGTTTTCATTCATGGGGCTGATTTAACGGTAATAAATCTTAAGCCCCTTATAGAGATATAACTTTTATCCGCGACTTTGTTGGCATGAAAATTCTACTTGTACTGTTTTTTATAATAACATATTATTAGATAAATTATTTGCCTTACGTTATATTTTTTTTGCATTGTAACTTCACCAATCTTTTTTCTTTCACTTCTAAATAAAAAATCAGGTTTTTGTACTGACTCGTGATGACAAAAAAAACAAAACAAGAAATTTACAGTCTAAGTCTTGAAAAGAAAATAGATTGTAATTCTATAATTGGAATATAACCACATATCTATATAACTCCCCGTACGTAGAAACAAACAAAGCATCAAATCTCTATACGTATTAGTGGATTTACAGTGTATCTCATGGGGTGCTTATTGCACCACATGCTGCTTGCTTACAATGGAGAGGGATTTAAGGGTTGATGATCTTTGATTACTGCAGAATAACTATATTATATATATATATATATATATATAACATAGCTATCTATATGTATCTTAGTTTATATACAAATATGACATTGCTTGTATATTTTAATTATACATCTGCCTCTCTATTCGTAATTAGTAACGAAGCTGTTAATAGAATTTAGTTTTTTTTTTACTATTAATCTATATCTCATATGCCATCGTCTCCATAGCCCCAGAGCAACGGGTGCACGTAGTTTTTTCCTATAGAGATAGTCTGTTTACTGAAAAGTGGCCTAGACAATGCAAAAAAATGGATGTTAAATGAGTTGAAGATAAATTAGGATCCATGTGGGAACCTAAGTACAGTATTAAGCAGTAACAATAATATTAATATTATTTTTTTTAAAACTAAACTGTCTGTCTTGTTTCATTAATAAGCTGTTAAATAATAATATTTACAAAATGAAAACAGACGTAATTTTTCATTTGAAAATTACGTCATAGTTAATTTAGAACATTGTAGTGAGAGAGCGAGGGCGGTGCCCTTCGCAGGCGCTCTTTACATATAACGGATGAACTTGCAAACAGTGCGTTAATGTTCCAGTTATAGACTTAAGAAAATCTGTAAATCTGTTTCGTACAAAAAAAATAGTTTTTGTTTAGTTTTTATAAAAATATAACCTTATAGAAAACATTGTCTCATGAAAATTGATTCAATTATTGATTTTTAGTACTTTACGTAAGCTTGCTAATTATATTTACATTTAAGCTATAACCAGAAAAATAATGTAGAGAATCTGTAATTCTTGCTTAATCCCCTCCATTTTTATACTGGCAGATTTATACTTCATACTTTCTCATAGAGTTACGATTTGTCTTCAATCAAGCTTAAACAGATATGTATGTACATACGTATGTTTTATCCAGCATCCACGATCGATCAAAAATTAAGTGAAAATTAGATAAAATGCTAAGTATAATTTTATTATAAATAGATCATGTAATTTACAGTAATTATTTGAAATTAAATTTTTTGTTAATATTTTTAGCACAGGTCGGGTACCTGCTTTGACAGTGTAAAGCCCTCTCAGTTAACGCGAGTGCAACCCTCCAGCATCCCTGAGCGAGGTGTCTCGACTGTTTACAGTTTGCCGGCACTTGTCGGGGGATGAAATACGTAAGATAATTATTAGACGAGTGTTGTACAGTTGTTTTGTGCATTTTAACGGATCAAAATTTAAACATTTTAGTTGTTTATATTTCACAGATAAGCGAGCAGTGATTTGGACTTGCTTAGCTCTAGCCCACCTTAGATAAGATTAATATATTCTAAAATTTCTACTAGATTATTACCTTAATCTAAAGTTTGTATAAAAAAATAATTGAAGATTTTTTTATTTAATTTTATCCTATAACATAATTGGAGAAAGTGCCACAAGTTAATTATTTTATTTTTATTAATATTGATTGATAATCTGTCTTAGTACTAGAAATTACGTTTCTCATATTAAGTTTTACTGGAGCGCTCTCCTTACAAACCATATTAGCAATTATGCACATTATAATACTCGTATAACATATTTCATATATTTACTTGTATACTAAATACTAATTTCGTTGGATATACTTTATTCCGATTGCAAACAGACCCTCACAATGTTCTTTTTATATATATTATTGCATTATAATGTTATAATAAAAGCTATTTATTTGATCTATTCGGACACATTATGGTAGGTATACTCAGTGCATCCCCTCAACAACGCAATCCATGAACACAATATGTACCTACAATTAACCAATTATTACTATTGCCAGTTACCAATATCTGGTCTTATTGATTTCGTCTCGTCTGACCTTCTTAGCTACATACTAATATATAAGGTTTGTGAGAATGTTCAGAGATATGTAAAATAATACGTACTACTATAGGAGTAATTGATTGTAATAGCTCGTTAAATAAATCAATAGAGTTTTTGCTTAAAATTACAAAGTAGTAAGACAGTGGTAACGGGTTTGCTTGGGAAAACAAGTGAAGCGGGTTCAAGCCCCGGGTCTTACACCTCTGATATTTACATATGCGAATCATGATTTCCACTTGCCTTATGGTGAAGGAAAACATCGTGAAGAACTGTGTATCTGAGATAATCTAACTAGTTCTTTGAGAAAATGTCAAGTCCGCCAACCCGCATTTGGCCAACGTAGACTAACAGTAGACCTGATCTTCTTCGCATTGAGTAGAGACCGTGCCCAGCAGTGGGACGTTAAAAGGGCTAAAGTAATATTTCTTATAGAAAACATTTTACGATTATTAATCAATACTACCTTTAATCCAGTATATAAAGCATTCAGTTAACTATAAAATGCCCATAAATAGTATTATAGTGGAAGGGAGGGTCCCCGTGGTGAGTGATTTACTGCCACTAGAATATATTATGATCACGTAGAGCTGGCTCTAAGTAATTAAAAAGATTAGCGATAAGCTTTATTTGATTTCTATTTATATGTAAGAAAATGTAAATTTTCCTCAGCATAAAATTATGACATTCGTTTACTGTTATCACAAGTAAACAAAAAATAATTTTGTAAGTTATGAAAAAGTTAATAATAACAATTTATTACTAGGATTTGTTTAATTGATAATTCAAAATTGCTTGCAAAAAACAGGTTATTTTTATTTTTTTGTTTGGTTCTGAAAACTTACGACTTTGGTTTTCACTTTAGTATATTTTTAGCACTTTAAGGGAAATTTTGAAAATGGTCTGTATCAAAAAAAATCCTGTATAAAGATATCTTAAAATCTAGCAATCGTTTTTTGAGACCCTTATTATTATAAACCTTAGTATTCAAACCATAGCTCCATTTCACATTACCACATTCATAATATTAAGTATAGATATAACATATGAACATACATACACTTATACAAATGTATATAGTATTAGTAGTATCTATTGCTTCCATTGTTCTATGCCCATGTCCTTTTGTGAAGTATTTTTACACTTTTAATTGTAACCAAATTGAACTTGATTATTTCGAACATTCACAATATTTATCTAATAATATCAACTTTAAACTTAGCGAAATAGATTTCAATTTTGAAAAACAATTCTACGATACAAATAGACAGAATCAAAACAAATACTATTGCAATGAAAATAGAACCGTATTTCTTACAAATAGAGCTCATAATGATGATAAAAGCTCGGGAGGGGTTAGAACCCCTAATTCAGTGTTTTGTGCAGATAAAATTAAAAATGTACATTTGCATACGTTTTATGGTTGTTATTTTCAAGTGAATAAATGCTCGTGACAAGCCACGGAAATGACTGGAAATATGAAAAATAACTCGATACTATTTTTTTATTTTACTTTGTTTACTTTCTAATGGGAATCATATATAGGCGACGATATCACATAACATACACACAATTTGACTATCTCCTCAATTTTTAAAGTCGGTTAAAATACACTACATTTTCAGCATTAAATCGTTATTTAGAATTGATTTCTTCTTCAATAACGGGAAGCAAAATTATGACGATATACTCGGATGTATGTATAATATTACTTAACTCAGGAACACCAGTATGGAATTGAGAGTACCTTCTTGGGAAAATAAAAGGGGTGAAGTGGCACGCTTAAAAGAAAACATCATTGTAGAGGACTGTGGTACGTAGTAGCAGCTCAATACAAATTTATTTTTAGTCTCCGCCATAAGATCTTCTCAGACAGTACTCGAAATTCTTAACATACATTCCTAAAATTCAATATAGAGTAATAAATTTTAATAAAAATTAATTGCGTACAACCGTTCATTCCGTAAGGAAAAGCCAAGCTATGTCTGAAATTTAGAACGAAAGGCAACCTTATTGTTCAGAACATAAGAAACTAAATTATTACAATAAATTTATCGATAAACGGCTTACCAAACGATTTTCAGCTAAATGCCGCTAATGATAAAGTAAATTTTGCATTGTCCTGAATTTTGACACGAACATACATTCAATTTTCCAGTGTATTAATTTTTAAACGATTTTGAATCTTATTTTTTATAGATAAGGTTAAGTTTTGCGTGTGTTTTATTTTAATGCAATAGTTGTCTGCAACGTGAGTCATAGTAAAGTCCGATCCACGCGGCGCCGAATTGTGGGAGAGACCACACTGAGGAGGGCAGAGAAGTGACGTTTTGTATCCAAATCTGGTATTTTGTTTGAAAAGTGATAAAAAATAATATTAATTTAAAAAAAATACTATCATATCATTTTTTCTTAACATTTAAAGCATATACGCTAAAAAGTAAAAGATTAAATTCAGTACATATTGCATATTTAGTAAATTGTATAGATTTATAAAATTTTGTTTATATTTACATATTTCGAAGTACTAATATTTTTGTTGCTACCAAAAAATGAGGTTTTTGTTGAGTAATTTTCTTTTTGAGGAATGAAATGACTATTTGTTAATCTAATTTGTGTTTAAAAATCGCTATTGCACAGTAACAAGTACGACCCCGCTCAAGCAGTAGGTACGGCGGTTTATGTGAAATCGATGCACTGTTTGTAAACACTCTGCATCCCTTACATCTGTCAAATCACGCAACTCCCGCCCTTATTTGCTTTATCATAGAGATGTGAATGTAAAATAGCATGTTATATAGAAAAGACTAATCTCTTTAGTGCAAAATGTACATGCTTGTATCGATAGTGCTACAAGTAATGTTCTTATAGTATCATATTAGTTTGTCTGTAACGTAAAAGCCTCTAAACTAAGGTCTTTAAACTCATATTTATCTTAAAGGTGGATAGCTTATAATTTTCATATTAATAATAGTAGCTTATATAACGGAAGTTTAAAATAATTTATAATTAAAAAAAACATAGATTTTGTACCAAATTCCTCAGAAGCAAAAACTTAATGGCATATGTCAATGAAGATTTATAGCATTATTTATTACTAAAACTAGTTTTGCTATTTATCACATTAATAAAATTTAAAACTGTAATTATATATAATTTCGCACACTGTACTTATAGCCGCCAAATTTAGCACTAAAGGTGGTCACACACTACACTAAAAAACCATCGTTTTCACTAAATATTTGTTATTTTTTGAAAATTTTCAACCGTTTACAATATTTTTAGTGTTTAACCCGACACGGTGGCGCGTCTGGGCGGCCACGCTGAACTAACCTAACCTTGCAGTCGGGGTGCTCGTAAAACGCTATAACATTCCTAATAGTCTTGATGCTTAAACGTGTTTGCATTTCACATCGTGATTCTTAACCTTTGCTATTTAAATATTTTGCATATAGATATCATTCGATTGATAATTATGTAATTTGTTAAACGCGATCTAGTTTTTTTGTCGTAAACGCTTTTTTGTTTATTTTTTGTGTTATATTATAAAATGAAATAATTGCATATTATTATAATCTAAAATATAAAGGCAGGTGGTCCACTTTTTTTATAAAAAATATTTTTCACGAGCTAATTAGCTGGATATTTAAATTTTAATTAACATATATAAATAATAAAAAGACTACAATATTATTCTAAGCGGAATCCTCTTATATGAAATTTCTTCTTAAATTAATTCAGCCGTTTCAAAATTTAGCAAGAACATACAAACCCACAGCGCAAAAAAAAAATACATTTATTATGTCGTCAACAAATATTTCATTAGTGTTAATAGATATAGTAAATTCAATACAATATAGTATTCAAGTATAAAATAATATTAAAAATATTACACCGTAAGTATCAAGAGTGTCTGCGCAGTATAGAAAGTCACCCCGTGTCCGAAGCGCCCCCGTTCATTCACTACGTCTCTACAATACGCACAGCTCCGCTGCGGGGCTGACCTTGTGCACTTCGCTACTTCTACGTCATTGTAGTCTCGTAGTTTATACAATATATATATATATATATATATATATATATATATATATATATATATATATATTACATATATGTAACTTATGACTATATATTTTATAGTAGTGACCTAAGTTTCGTTTAAAGTTCCAAAGATGTGATTTTTAACTTTGCAAATATTATAATAGTGATTTTTACTAAATAAAATTTTATTACTGGTTTCAGCGTTAGTGGTTAAACTTACGAAATCTCTTATAATAAATGTATTATCTTTTTTATAATTATCATGTAGGTTAGCTAGTCCGCCAACCCGCACTTAGCCAGTGTGCTGGAACTATGGCCTGATCCCTCCTCGCATTAATGGGAGGCCAGTGCCCAGCAGTGGGACGGTTAAAAAGGGCTGATTACTAACTTAGATACTTGAATAATTTTCGATGTTTTGGCTTACTTTGATACAGTTTCAAAAATAAATAATATTATTAAATATATAAATAAAATGTTATTAGTTTATAATAATTGTTTATATTTGTGGCAAAAAATTCAATAACCTTTTTCACCACTTGGCGAACATTTTTAATCTGAATGAGGGTGTAAATATATCATATTATTTGAACCCCATTCGTCCCCTCCCTCCCCTCAACAATAAGCATTAGACGCAAGTGTGCACGCGCCCTAACGCCACGCGCCGAATGCAACTTTATTGCTCTCTGATAATGAATTATTGATTTTTTAACCGTTGAAATTCATTGGTAATCTAACCACATAAGGACGCCTGCAACCTTTTAATGGCAAAATACCTTAAATGCAATCGCGTTTAACTTAGGAATAATATGAATAAATGTTTTTTATTCACTTGAAATTACAGTTTTTAGTCTATAAGAAGTTTTATTAAAACAAAATACTTAAAGTATTATCACAGGTTCAGCTTTGAGTTACGTAAAAGTTATCATAAAAAGCTCTACTGAACAGACAGCGAAAAGCTACGTTTTAATCATTCATCTTTCCGTCACTTAACTCACCAAAATTGTATTAAGTTTCAACTTTTTTATCCAATAAATTTGAAGAGAGAGGTTGTAACAGTCATAAATTAATTAATACGTATACTTATGTTTGGAATATTTAGCGACATAGCGATAAAGTATAAAATAATTTATGAAGGTGATCGACCTAAACATCTCTATTATTCACTCTCACATGAGATGATCCATTTGCATAAATAATATATACGCGCAGACCATTAACATGACGTTATGGCTTTCTTAGAACATTATAGAAATTTAATTCTATATATGACTGCTATAATACTATAGGTATACTAATCCCAGGTCTCGTACCTCTGATATTTTCATGTGTGAATCATTTCCAACATGACTGTCTTACGATGAAGGAAAAGTCATGAGGAAATCTGCGTGTCTGAGAGAATCTAGCAAGCTTTCAAAAGACATGTGCAGTCCGCCGACCCGCACTCAGCCAGCGTAGCGGACTATGGCCTGATGACTGATTTCAGCAGTGAGACTATAAAAAGGGCTGAATACATACATTACATATACACGCAAACTGAAATGAAACGGTACGATTTGATATTCCTATTGCACTGGCTAGTTTGCGATTTCACCGCATTAAAAAGTTCAAGCTGCTATATTTTAAATTATGTAGGTATTAAAATTCGCAAAATATGATATCATTAGTCATTATATAATGTTTTTAATACCACCATAAAAATAACCTATATTGCTTAGGGATGAAGAAGTTATTTATTAGTATAAAAAATAAGTAAGAAATAATATTAGCTATTATTGTTTATCTTTCGAAATAAACTGACGGATAGACGTTTTATTATTTTACGCATGGGCTATCGACGTTTTATGTTTCGTTATAAGAAAAAACCACAAATAAAATGTGGCTACTGGTATACTTTTGACAAAAAAATTCCAGTAACTATATTTGACCGGTCAGGAGACTCAAACTCCGATCCTCTATTCCTTAGCTGGAAATGCAAGCCAATAGACCAACGAGTAAGTAAAATTGAAAACGTACAAGTACCTAGAGTCTGGTAATCATTCATGCGACATTTGCTATCACATCTCACATCTTGCAAATAAAGTCGCTATCAGGGTATGTTTATCTGCTAAGTTCCAAACAAATAAACAGTCAAACGTCAAAATAACGATAAGAATGAAGGTTTCATAAAGTGAGAAATCACATTATTATAATAATAGTAACGAGGTGAAAAATAAAGGCTATATTTTATGAAGTATGTTTGCTTTGTGATAGAAATGTGATTGCGGTAAAATCAACAAGTAGTTGGTAATGGGTAATCAGACATGCGACACTTGCAATCTTATGTCTCAAACAAAGTTCCTATCAGTGCATGTATGAATGTCCCTTTGGGCTTAGTTCTAAACGAATTTCAAGACAATAGGAAATATATATTTCCTTAGATTGACGCGAATATTTGACTTAATATTTTGGTTTTTGGTTCTCGACGTTTCGAATGCTTTATAGCAACCATGCTCACGGGAGAAGGTTTTAAACGTCATTGTTTTTATAATACTTTCTTATAATACTTTTATTTTAAAATGTCATTGTTTTTGGTGCAATTTTTGTATTTTTGAAATCATTTTATAATTTTGTGGATGGACACTACAATTAGTAGTTCTATAACAACTATAGTATTAGTATTCGTAGTTCTATAACCTTTGGGACGTCTAAAATCTTATTCTCTCCCATGACCATTATTGTTCTAAAGTCAATTTTAACTAAACCATTCGTAACAGTTATAATTTTGCCATGAAATCGTCAAAATAGTATGAAACAAAAAATCGTAATAAGGTTAAAATAAAGGCTAGGTTTTATGGAGTACTTTCGTTTTGTTATGGGAATGGAAGAGGAAATTGCGGTAAAATCAACAAGTAGTGGGTATGCCTTATGGTAATCAGCGGACGCGACGCTCGCAATCTCTTATCTCGAGTCCTCTGCAAACAACGCTTTGTTGTCACTTCTTTGTCGTTTATTTTGCGCACGCGAGCACTACTTTAGTTACTGTTTACGTTCGGTTTCAATGAAATACTGTTTTTGCCGTCACGTAATGTAAGCCACTACGCTTGTTACTCTTACATATCTACATGTTTATTATATATGTAATAACATTAATAATAACATCTTTTTACAGGATATGTAAGCTTTAGTATTTGCTTTATAAGTTAGTTTAAAACTTACAAAACACAAATCTTCAAATATACATGAGTAAGCTAAAAAAGCTCGTAACGAAGTACATATTTTAAAGTAGAAAACAACTTTGCGCATTTTTTGTAACGTAAAGAAGTTACAGTTCTTAAACATGTAATTTGAATCTACTTCAATATATTGATGTAGAAATGAGCAAGTTTAAATAATAACTTTGTATACTTAGTACTTGTTTAGCCATTTGTATACTACAGCGTATAAGGTGTTATGTAAAACGTAAGAGTACCGGGCATGCTTTGTGTCACGATCCGGAAGATGACAAAAAGCTCAGATTCGCAGGTAAGCGAGCAATCTTCAATATATGACTTAATGTATGTAAGTCTCGGTAGTAAACGTACATATGACTAGAAGCTTGCATGTATACATATATAACAACGTGTCTCTACGTGTGAGGTAAATCCCTCTAATTTATATTTTGTTTCATTTACCTTACTTTAACGAATCTGACAAATTACTCTTGGTGATAGAGTATTTTCAATTATTATTAATCTATGTACAGTAGCTCAGCATTACTATAATTTATTTCATAAAAGCTTTAATATTATGTTTAGATTTTTAAAAACATACATGAGAAAAAAGAGAAAATTAAAAATATGCTAAACAACAACCTTATGTAACTATTAACTTATATCTATTTAATAAACAACTTCTATTGAGAGTCACCGATTCTCCATTGATCCACTGGTAGTTTTCCCACAGGCGACATTTTACGAATTAAACTAACAAAATTACTTAGACTATTAGACATATAAATAATCTAAGCAAAATTACGTACAAAAGTCGAATTAAATTATATATTTTCATTTGTTTTGTAAATATAATGTAATTTATGTGTAACTTACTGTACAATGTAGTACTACGAGTATACAGTATTCGACCCGCTATGACAGTGATGAGTGTGGGCGTCAGCTCGCGGCGTGGTCACGCATACGTTAGCTCGGACAGACGCGCGAATTAATTACACCAGCTTACCTGAAACAAAAAAAGTTACTGAATAAATAATTATTGAATTAATTTCCTAAATAAAAGCTTAGGGGCAAATTTGTTGAATTTATATGATATTCCTTTAGATAAAAAGAAAGAGAAAAATATAAAAGTGAGCAATTGTCAATGAAACAAATGCTTTTAATGACAATGAAATATTTTTTCACAGATTCACGTTTTTATTATATCGGAATCAGTATATTATTAATTAAAATAGTTTAAATCAGCTTAATAATTTTCATACATGGGTTCAAGTCTAACTGGGAGACATTCATTTGTGTGATGAACACGAATGTTTGTACTCCAGTCATGGGTGTTTATATTTATAAAATGTATATATTTAAAGTTATATATGTGTAGTGTATCAACTATCTGGTATCCATAACACAGGCCTCGTAGCTTACCATGGAACTAGATGGTGCTGTGTGTTAATGTCCCAACATATTTACATATTTAAGTTTGTACACACTATCTACAGTTTTTCCAAAACTAAAAAGTAGATCTCTTAAAGGAAACACCGTTATTTAAATAGTATATCCATAGGTCAGGTTGCAACTGGCAGTACGTTCACCTTGGCACGTCTAAAAATATATGTACTCGACTAAGCCGCAATAAATAACACCGCGCCTTCACGGAAACTTACCTTACTGATTAAATGTAATTTGGTCAAAATTATTTTAATTTGGCACATGCCTTTTATAAATAAAGCTCTCTAATTTTTATCAATACTATACTAAAAGCTTTTTCACTTGTGTATTGCTGAGCAAAACTTTCTGCAAGCTTCGCGCGTATATAATTGAATTTTAATAGAATCGCATTTCTGATTTCATTCTACAATCGTTGTAGAATATAAATTTAAAAAATATATACATACATATATGGGAATTAACTTGTTCATAATATGAGTCTAGGATATAACAATGACATTTTTCATTTCAATACAAATTTGAATATTTCCATTATTTAATAATTATACAATTACGACTTAATAAGCCCTAGTGTACTTAGACGACCTTTTCACTATTTTATTGTTTGAAGAATAAATTTGTTTTTTTTTATATTTTGGGACATTAACATACAGCATCATCTGGTTCCATGGCTACGAAGCCTGTGTTATGGATACCAGATAGTTGATACACTACACATAATATATAATTTTAAATACATACATATTATAAATATAAACATCCCTGATTGGAGTACAAACATTCGTGTTCATCACACAAATGAATACCCCCAGTGGAACTCGAACCCGCGACCGCTGGCATAGCAAGTAGGTTCAATACAAATTGAGTCAAGCGTGTCGTCATAAAAGAATATCCACTATGTCGTAATTTAAATGAGAAATAATAAATCATGTGCAACATGCTGACCTCCTTTCATATAAAATCCTTTCGTGTAATGTAATTTTAAGATGAATCTAGTTACACGGTCCTAACGCGAAAATCACGATACACGAACTCTCTCGAAATCATAATGAAGAATACCGCTGTTCGCTTTAAGCTCGTATGTCGAATGTTGAACAAAAACGTATCAAGTTCAACAGCTCATTATATCTAAACTTATGAATATGTTCAAACTTTTTTAAATTGAAGCTTTTTAATTTTAAAATTGTTTGCAATTTCAAATTGTCTGTCCTAATTAAGCTCATCATTATCGTATAGTATTCATAGTACACATTTATATATTTATGTTTATTTTACTAATATACTAAGAAAACTAGATGAAAAATAGAGTTTATCTCAGTCAAGTGTAATAAAGCTAATTATTTCATAATTAAAATTCAAATACAATTGTTAAAAATGAAATGAAATAAACTTTATTCAATCAGACTTATTATAAGCACTTTAAATCGTCAATAAATTAGAGGTGTGCGCGTTAAAACAACAATTTAAATAACTCTTTTAATTGTATTCTAAATTAGAACTCTTTATCTAGTCAAACTATTGTCTAGATTAAATCGTTTTTTTTTTTGCATATAGACATAAAAAATCACACGGAATACCGTACAAGACGACGTTTTATCAAGGAAACCATAAATATGCCATGAAATGCGTGTATCTACGAGATGTTCTGTAACATCAACACTTTCGTCAAACCACTTCCTATTCAATTTGTCGCGATTCCTTGAGTAATATGTTTGCACGAACACCCTCCCCCCCTACCCGCCTACCACCGCACCATACACGAGACACGTTTAAGAAAAATATATATACCGATCAGAATTTAGTGCTCCTAAATATGAAATAATGTATTAATTTCAATTTATTGTCAAACATTTTTATCTCTCCCGTAACCATGATTACTGTAAAGCATTCGAAACGTCGGGAACCAAAAATCCAAATAAATCCGCGAAATAATCTGAAACAAGAGTTTTATTTAAAATGTCAAATGTTGGCGTAAATCTAAAAAAAAGTTTATATTGTTATGGGACAAATAATAAGATTAACATACTGGTGTCTGTTTGTCGTTAACTTTTAATGTGACTTACACAATTGAAAATGAGGTTTTATTATATATTTTAAGAAATAAATGCTAAGTAATTATTGGAACAGTTTTGTCACTTCTATACATTTTTATCAGCTATAAACTTGAAAATCGTATCTCAAGTTGACAGATGCCAGGAAAGTATGGCGAAAATATGGCAGAGCGCATAATAAAAGACGAAAAAGACCGTTATCTTAATAGAATATCGGGCCCCGCACTTTGCATAAAGAAGTGAGCAGCGAAATTGGTTTCCTCTAGAATTTGCTTTGTCATTTGAAGGGTTGAAGCTATTTACTACGTGCTACTTCTTTTGCGTTTCACAGAATTTAAATTATAAAGGCTTTAGTACCTAATGTTTATGTTGGAATAACTCATGTCATTGTCGTAAATCAATTATTTTATGAAACAAATTATTTACGATTGATGCCTTATGTTATTGAAAATAGCATTGACTTTCTTGATTTTTGAGCTTATTTACGAGTATGTTTATTACTTAAATGATTTTTAAACGCAAAAGGTGCTTACATAAATTATAATATGTTGAATATTATAAATATTTTAAATTCAATAAAAATGAAAAAACTTTACTTAAAAATTAATATAACTGTGAAGATACTTTATGCGGCCTCTTTCATAGTTTAAGGGGATTTTTTTAACAAAGATCTGCAATCATAGTCTTTCCTCGCGCTAATCTAACTATTTGACTAAAGGTAACGTCGAAATAATTTCTGGCACCTTAATATAATATTCCAAGTCAAATTGTTTAAGTTTAATCTTGGCCCTGGCTCGGTGAGGTGGTGTTGGAGAATTTGACAAGTTGAGTGTCATAAGTCACACCTGGGGCTGGCGCGGGGCAGTCCGTCACTAATTGCTTTTTGGAACTTCAGAAAACTTACGTTAAGGGCCCAAATTATTAATTTTATTGGTTAAATTAACATTGTATTATGCAACAGTGTGTGTGTGCTTGTATGTGTGTGCGTGCGCACGCGCGCGGGTGTATGCGTGTGTGTGTACTCCTTCACGTTGAAAGAACAGGACGAATTTTGATGAAATTCTCATATTGTGAATGTACATACATAGATAGACTAGGACCTGGGGTAGTCCTAGTTTAATTACTTAGGGACGCACCCAGAGCTAGTTTGACGCCACTAGTGCTTTTCATAGTTTGTTAATAAATATTATATGCTTACTTATTCTATAGTCACATTTTAGGCAAAAACCTAGAATATGTGTGCCTTTAGTCGAATATCACTTAGCAAATTAATACCACCAGTGAAGTACCGCGGTCGTGTTGGAAGGCGGAGGGTGAAGGGCGGGAGTTATGTGTACAGTATCCGGTTCAATAGGGAGTGTTTAGTTGCGGTCAGTCACTTGCTTTGAGTTGACAAATCAAATTGAATCCCTCGCATCAATGAAATTGATTTTAGAGAATAAGGTATAAAAGCGCAATGACGACCTTTAATACAATATCCTTTACGTAATTTTCAGATTAAGTACAGATACTAACAAACAACAGAGTAGTAAAGATACTAACTTTTTATAATATAAATGATATAATATAATATTAGACCTTATTAGCTTTCAAAGACACAAAAGCTTATTAAGAAATGAAAAAATATCCAATAACAAGAATGATTAAAATATCAAGGAGGATTTCCTTTTTTAGTGTATGTTCATGTATTTCTTGTATTTCTTTGGCAACTTTTAAAGCTTAAGAAACTGAATAGGTTTTAATAAATATTGTTTTAATTATGTACGTGTTTACTATTTAATCTATTTCAATGCTACACGCATAATCAAGATAACATTTAAATTTTTTGTGGATAAAGCTATAATTCTGTGCTTTTGACATAATGTATATGATAGTGTTAATAATAAATAAATAAAAATATATAACTCAATAAAATAATATAAGATTCAACTCAATAGTGTGATAGAAAAAGTTTATAATTAAAAAATATATTACATATTAAATTTAATAAAAAATTTAAAAATATTTAATAAATATTAAATATATTATTATATGTATTACGCATACATTTTTACTTTTATTTCGGTATATATTATATAACTAAATTCACTCAATTCAAAGGTATATTTATGTATGAAACAAATGAGTAACGGCATTCTAGTTAGTCCGTTTGTGGCCGGCTCGTGGGGCGGGAGTTATGTGTCGAATATCCGGCACGGCCACGTGCTCTCCCGGGGAGCGTTCGGCTACGGCCAGTACTTGCTTCAAGTTAAATATTGCATTTAAAATTATAATATTAAATATATAAAAATATTACTTTATTCTATTATTTCTAAGTATTATGATATAAAGATCAAGTTAAGATTCGTTAAGGAACTCCTCAATGAGATTACTTAAATGATTATTAGTGAGTTTTTAATTTTGAAAGGTTTTTACGTATGCTTATTTATATTATAAACAGTAGTTTATTCAAATTTAAATAATAAAATATATATTTAGAACTACTTCAGAAAAAGGAAGAAAAATTAAATTATACTTTTATAATTAATGAATTATAAGGATATAGGTATAAGGATTCCATATAAATATCAAGAGAAAATGTCACCTCTGAAGATAGAATAATTTCTTTGGAAATGATTTTTTTTTTTTTTGTTTAAATGTTATCTATGTAATATTTTAACCATTTAAGTAATAACATTATTTAATAAAATAGTATGTTCTTTTAATAATAATTTTAAGTTTAATGTATTTCAAAACTAAATCCTAATCAATAAATATTTATTTTACTTTTAAATATTAATTACTAAAGTCTTAAAATGCTATAATAACTTACATATAAATAATATATATTACATTCAAGTCTCAACATATTAATCTAACTCCAGTCGACTTACTCAACCAGTAAAACAAAGTATTGGCAGTATTCAGTTCAAACGCAGCTCATGTCCCGTGCGACAGATTTAACGCGGGTTTGTTTATTCTCCGTACTCTCGTGTACATTAATAGATGTTTGCACGCTCCCTGCTCCGGACGGACGGACGATTGTATATAAGTGAATTGATATTCGGTGTAACTGTATGTAAATCAGATGGCAACAGCAGTTAATTTTAACTATAAATTCAAATTTAACTTTTATGTTTACGACTCAGACTACAGAATTATTTATAGTACCGATTCCTCTAAAATGTAAAATGTCAAAGTCAAAAATAGTACCGTGATTTTGCTTTAAGCTACTATTCTTGATTTCTCAATACAGACTGCTTACTTTCTTTAAGAAGTAAGGAGCATTTTATATACATAGGTCTTTATTTAAGTAAATTTACCATTTTTGTGAAAAAAAAATATGAATAATAAAAATAATAGGTACTATACTTTTGTATTTTTAAGCATTGGTTTTCACTTTTTTCCCCTTGAAAGAGAGATAGCATAAAATAAACTTATTTTTTTCTTTATTATAATGAAATCCGTTAGCTATTTACATTTATTAACATTTATTTACTTATCACAGTTATGACTTTTCTACTAATATTTAATATTTAATATATATGTATATACATACTGTTTTATTTTAATACATAATTGTTTGGCTTCGTGTTTAATTCTATGACACTCCGTCTATATTATTCCTTAGTTTAAGGTTTACGATTAAATAGTGAATGTATTCAGCCGTTTTTAACGTCCCACTGCTGGGCACGGGCCTCCCTTCAATACGAGGGGGTCAGGCCATAGTCCACCACGCTGGCCAAGTGTGGGTTGGTGGACTTCACAAGTCTTTCGAAATATACTAGGTTCTCTCAGACGTACAGGTTTCCTCGCGATGTTCTCCTTCACCGTAAGACAAGTGTTAATCATGTTGGAAATGATTCGAACATGAAATATTAGAGGTGCGAGACCCGTTTGAATTTTGAACCCGCTTCGCTCGGTTTCCCAAGCGAGCGCGTAACCACTGAGCTACCACTGCCAAATATTGAATATTTGAAAAAATAATCAAATATTTACGCACCCGAATTCAATCGCTTTCATATCATATTAAGACCTAGTCGAATACTGAAATCAAATTTTTGTTTGTTCGTTATATTGTATATATTTAAAAAAAAGTTTCATTTTATTTGTATATAAAATCTGTGCTTAGATTTTTATCAAATGGTAGTTAGTTCTTATCTTACGACTAAATCATTGTGTCGCATTATATTATAAAAATTTTATCGTTTATTATTTTCATTATTTGAACCATATAATATATTAGAAATAAATAATTTATTTTACGTTTACATTTGTCGGCGCTCTGGCTGGGCCATACGTATAGGGTTTGCGCGGAGAGTAAATGATAAAAGTTATCAACTATATATGGTATCGTGCTGTCAATAAAAATATTTTCAATTAATTAGTGACCTAGATATCATAATTAAAATAAATAGATAAAGGAAGGGAATAAATATTAGTTATATCAACAACAACGTACGAACATACATAATATTTCATAATTTCCTTTAAATTCTTAAAAATACCAAATCCTGGTCGCAGAATTTATGGGTCTTAATCCAAGATACGGTGTGACGGCGTTCGTTACCAATGCAAATACCGCTGAGTTACCGCGCGCCTGTCAATTATGTTGCCCAGGACGACTGTCCGATGCGATAAACTAAATAAATACGAGTAGGTATGTATTACGGATTCAGCTTTTACACGAATATTATAAAGTAGTTTTGCTTAATTTGGATACAGAGGTCAACTCTAATTAATCTCATTTTAATTCTTTTGTTAATGGCTTCAAAATATCTTATTCTAAAAAAATATATATCAATACTAGCGACTCACCCTCGCTTCGCCCGGGTTCGTCCCTAGCTTGCTTCCCAATACAAACTTTCATCCCATCTTCACCCCCTTAAAGAATGGTTTCCGGAATAAAAAGTATCTTATGTCCTTCCCAGGGTGTCAAACTATCTTCTTACCAAATTTTATCTAAATCGGTTCAGTAGATCCAGATTACCCCCTATAACGTAACAAACTCATAAACTCACAAAGTTTACCTCTTTATCATATTAGTATACCTAGATAGATTTGAAGTAGCCCCTCGTATCATTAATATATACATAATAAGTAAATGTTTTTGCCCTCGGCTCTACTCGTTCTTATAATTTTTTTTTTTTCAAATGGAACTTGTATTTGCAGAGGTCAGCGAAATATTGTCAATATTATATTTATTTTTGTTAGTTAAAAAGAACGTAATTACGACTTCAATTTTAAATAATAATAATAAATGATGTCTGCTCATATTGTTTATTTTCTATTCTTACGTAAAATCTTTCATGTTTTGAGATATAGGAGTACGTAAATAATACCTATATTATGTATAATATATAATAATATTACCGTATAAGTTTTTATAAAATAAAATTGTACTATTTGCGTGACTGGCAGACGATTTATAAAACACACAGACAAGTCGTCAAAAACATTAAAAAAACAATAAAAAATGGTATTTTAGCACACATATAAGTAATTAGGCCTAGCTTTAACAGAAATTCATCACACTTAGATCACATATATATTAAAATTATATAATTTACCTTCAAGAATATGCAATTTCAGTGGCTTCGGTAAATTTTCTGAACCCTTCAACCCTTTCAATGTATAAATATAAAAATATATTTTTTCACAGTAAGTTTAAAATATGGCACTAACACTAAAGTTATTGTCGGTGTTCACGAAATCACATTTTAAAACTACTTATTACATATAACGTTAACCAGCTCTTGACACGTTGTATTTAAATAACGTTTCATACTAACAACTTTTAAAATCTTATTTCATAGTTTTACCTAGAATTGTGAATTTTTACTATTTACAATAGTGTAATCGCGATATTTCGTGCCGTCATAATATTAGAACACACGACTCTAAATTAGAGAAGCATTGTTAAGGAATATATTCAAAATATATTTAAACATCCTCATATACTCGTATGTAATTAATCAATAAAATTATGAGTTTCTTACTGATTATTTATAAATACTTTTAATATTTTTATACTAAATTGCCAATATTTTGTAAATTTACAATTAACCAAAAAATTACATTTTATTATTACTTTGTATGTATTCTTAGTTAATGTTTACTTCTGATTTAGTAAATGTTAATCGTAAACAAACTTGAGTAAAGCAAAATAAAGCAACTACACTAGCACTGTTTAATCGCATATTTTTTACTGGTAATCTATGTAAACCTGATCATTTTATCTAAATATCTTATAAATTTTGATTAAAATAATAGAAAACCTTCCTAAGGAACGTGTATTTTCGTACAATACTAGGGCGGGCGCGTAAGGGCGCGAGAGGGCGGCCGCTACACCGCGGGGCCGGAAGCCGACTGACGCTTGCAGCGTGTAGGGCGGCTTGGACTTATGAATGAGGATGAAAATAGGCATCTCTTTCCATGAATGGAAAGGAATTAGCGAAAATATATCATAAAATGCGATAAACTGCATATATTTACAGGTACCTAAAACTCAATATATAAATATCTAAACCTAATAACTAAATTATTTCAAATTGTTTTAGAAATAAATACGACGACAAAAGTAAACAATTATTTTATTTATTTATTATAAGCAAATCGTATTTCAATAAAATTGGAATTAATTATAACTATTGACGTACCTACAAGAGTGTGGGAGTTGACTCGACGGCAACACCAGACTCAACATTTATCAACGAAGCTTTATATTATTGCGAGAAATTATAACTTAATAAGTGAATTTGAAAGCCAATAAATTATTTATTAAATAAATCTTATTTGTTTAATAAATGACTATTCTGTTGAAGTTGGCGTGGTTTCATCCCCGGTGTTTCAGAGAGCACGTAAAGCCGTATTTTCACGTTTAGTAAAAACTTACCTTTTTTTGTAATTTTTTGAAGTTTTTGAAAAAAAATAACGGTTAATATTATTTGTTTAAAACAAATTGTTAAGTTAATAAGCAATGAAATTGTTTACTAAAAAAAATTATTTCTCTGTTAATCCATTGAAAAGGGCCAATGATGATTTTTCAGAATAAAATAACTTCTTAACTAATTATTTAAACAATTGAAATATATAAAAAAAGCGATTATAAACAATAAAAAAATTATTTAAGATTCTTTTTTAAATCATTATTCCACTTATGCAATAAGATGGTAAAAAAAATATAAAAATCCCAAAATAGTCTATTTGTTTATAAACAATTTCTTAACAAGTGACGTAATTTTTTTTCCAATGTTATTTAATACTTATATTAGATGCAAAACCAGCAATAATAAGATATTAGTAAAAACAATTTTTGATAATTTTTTTTAGAAATTTAATTTTTTGTTAATTTAAAAAAATTATAATTAACAAAATAATAAACTTTAATTATTTATTGTTAATTGTGGGTAGGCTGTCTGTAACAAGTACTAAGTAACCTTCAAGACATGTAACACCTCAGTCTCTCCAGTGACCATGGATACTGTAAAGCATTCGAAACGTCGGGAACCAAAAATCAAAATATATCCGCGAAATAATCCGAAAAGATAGTTTTATTTAAAAATATTTTTTTGCATTACTTTATTAAGTACCTAAATAAGAAGAGCTCCACGAAGCGAAAAATTTATAGACCAATTACTTAAACTTTTATGCCGTAATTTATAAAATAAGAGATATGAAAAAAATAGTTTTAATTAACAATGGTGTAACTTTTAGAAAAATCGAATAAAAAAAATTTTTCACCGAGGTTTTTTTCGTTCAAGTGTCTAGATTACGCTATAATTTATTCAAATTTTTAAATAGTTATTTAATACTATCAAAAATATTTTAGGTGATATATCGGCTTTTTTGACGGCGCGCCTATGCCGTAACGACCTCGCGGAGCCCTAGTTTCAGCGTTAAAAAAACATTATAAATAATAGAGATGGAGATCCGGGAGCTAGAACTTTTTTATTGGAAATTTACTCCTCTTTCAGGATATTTTTTTCAAAATTCCTTAAATATCATTATTTTAGAAGTTATTAACGAAAAACTAACCTTTTTTATCTTATTTTGTTAATAACAACAGCAATTTTTATGTGGTAATAAATCCTTAAAAAAAATTCTAGACGTCATTCCGAATCGAATGAGATATCGCAGATATTTTTAGGAGCTTTATTTCTATTTAACACTATTTTGAACTTGTTGACTAGACTACATAGGGTACTTTTATTATAGAATAACAATTAGGGTCCCGTTGAAGAAAATGAAAACGTACTTAGAGACCCTCTGTAAGATATAGGTAATGCAGTATATAGGTAATAGGGCGGTATTTTTCACGGTGCCCCAGGGCGCACTTAAGGTAAATCCGGCCCTGGGCATCCATATTTGAATACAAGTTAGCTCTCAATGGAATTTACCTTTAAAGATTAGGTCAGTATTCAGGGCTCTATGAAATACTTGGTTAATTAGGTACTACTACTTGTATGTATATTTTAGGTATTCCATCGATATTTTACTGTTTTTAATGCCTGCAGTTCGTGTATAGAAAGGTGGTGTCTCATCAGACGCAATGTATGTGACTTATCAGTCCTGGTTAATACCAACGACGAAATTTTTAAGCATTGTTAACGCATTTAGGTGTGTTAAATATGCAGTAATCACACTGTCGGTGCACGCGTTATCTGCATTTTTTTAGGTTTATCAGTACAGAATATGCGTAGACGTAGGTTCGTGATACGCGCGCCATCGAAATGTTTGTAAAATGTGTTTTGCAATGTTGTATCGATTACTTTAATATGCATCGTTTGAATTGCATCAGTAGTTCCAGAGACTTGTCTGTGCTTATCTTAATAAACATTAGCTACTTATAAAAACACTAGCACAACCCGCAGCTTTGCTCGAGCTTAAAATACAAAAAAAACTCTAAAAAGGTAGGTTTCATACAAACTTTCATACCCCTATTTTACCCCCTTAGGGGATGAATTTCAAAAAATAGTGAAACACGTGTTTATTTAATTGAAGGATGTATTGAATAGCATTAATACCAAGTTTCAACTAATTCTGATTATAAATATTTTTTTTAGTTGTATCATAATATGTTTTCGGTAGGAATGAGATAATCTCCCGCGGTAAAAAGACATTAAAGAAGGTCAAACAAACAAGCAAATAAACAAAGAAACAAAGACATTTTCACATTTATTTATAATATATTAATATGGATATGGATATAATAATAATAAATAAATGTTATATAAGAATCTGCTCATTCATTGTATGCGGTGTCCGGCGCGTCGTGGCATCTACGCGTGAAGGATTTATCTGCGCGCGCGCCGGACGTGCGCCCTGTTGTTGACATAAGCTCTCTGCAAATGTTATATTAGTTTGAAAGCTCGATATATCTTATATAGGTACTTTTTACTTAAAAGCATTTATTTTCGATTTTGCCTATTTAAATAGTCATATAATATGAATTGAAATAACAATCTTTAGTCAAGTTGTTGCATAAATTATTTGAAACAAAATACCAAATTGGTAATCCTTCTCTACCAATTCTTTCGTAGCCCTTAATGATAACCATATTTCATGGTCAATACGTAAAATCTTTATATATTTTTTCACATTCTTTTAACTTCTCAATAAGTTTTTCTAACTAAAAGCTATCGAAATGACAGTGACATAAGCTACTACATAAACAAATCCATACTCCATACTAATCCATATCCATTCCATACTAATATAATCAATACGAAAGTTTAGTTGGATGGATGTTTGTTACTCTTTCACGCCAGAACGGCTGAACGGATCTAGACGTAATTTGTCACAGAGACAGATTATAATCTATATGAGTATGAGTAGCATATAGGTTGCTTTTTATCCTGGAAAAATCTATGATTCCCATCATAGAGATTTGTTTTTTTTTTCAAGGAACGCACCCGAAGCGAAGCGAAGCCAGGATGAGTCGCTAGTCAGTTATAAAAGCATGTGTAATAATTTTCTCTGTATATAAAGTACTAGCGACTCACTCTCGCTTCGCTCGGGTTCGTCCCTAGCTGGCTTCCCGATACAAACTTTCATCTCCATTTTCACCTCCCTAAGGGATAACTTCCGGGATAAAAAGTATCATATGTCCTTCCCAGGGTCTCAAACTATCTTCTTACCAAATGTTCAGGAGATCCAGAGTGTACCCCCTACAAACTCAAAACTCACAAACTTTACCTCTTTATAATATTAGTATAGATAACAAATACTAAACATATCATTTTTACACGCCTAGAGCATAGGTACAGTAACAATGAATCGTCCATAAATCGTAAAGTTCATCTGAGCTATTAGCCAGGGCTTGTAAGCGCTATCAGTGGCTAGAATCCACATTATGCTGTCCCCGATATTGAGGGCCCAACAATGCATTTCATTTGCATGTACACGGCTTAGGTGGTAACAAACTGGGCTGCCAATTGAACTGCCAATCGCGGAGCCAGAGATTTAATGGATGGTTAGATAAATTCATAAATACCTCTATTAAAATAAAAGTACCTTTACGATCTTTAGTTTTATTTAAAATGTCAAATATTCACGTAAATATAAGAAAGTATTAAGTATACCTTGATTTTTCCTCGCATGAGATTATATTATAAATGTAGGTCGAATAGCTTAAATATCTTATAATATGTATCTATTAATAAAACTGTTTAAAATAGCGTGATAAGATAACGAATCATTCGGTCTTAAGCAAACATGTGAATACCTAAAATTACTTTCTTAGTATTTTTTTTTTGTTTGTTTGTTTGTTGAAAAAATATTTTATATATTTAGTCCATCTATTCCATACTAACCGTTAAAACGTACCTAGGGATGAACCCGAGCGAAGTGAGGATCAGTCGCTACTCGCTAGTAATATAGAATACTAGCTATGCCCCGCGGTTTTACCCGTGTTAAATTTGTTGGATTATAAACATCAGTTTTCCTACAATTTATAGAAGTCTGCCCGTTTTGTTGACATTTATTTATGTCATTTATGATTACTGCTCCGCTCCCTTGGGTAGAAACATGATGACACTAGTATATAGATGATATATAGCCTTCGTCAATTCCAACGAACTAACGAACGAACGAACTAAAGAACGAATGAACAAACAAACAAACAAACAAACAAACAAACAAACAAACAAACAAACAAACAAACAAACAAACAAACAAACAAACAAACAAACTCTCTTTATAATAGTAGCATAGACAAATTAGTGGCATATTACCCATACCTTTATAATATTACAACTCGCGCTCAATGCGCTAATTTCTACTATACATATAAAATGTAATTATGTAGAAAATAAACAACTGATAAACATATAAATCGTAAGCGCTTACATCGTATCAAAATCCGTTACGTACTTTAGAAGTTTTAAAATTACCTATTTTGCTATCCATAATGTAGTGTAACTTTTGACGTAAATTTATACGAGTAACATCTCGCTCAGAACTAAAGCTTAGGAGCTAAAGTGCAAGATTGTAAGTTATTAATTTATTTAGAAACATAGAGAATAAAAAGTATCTATGCTAAAACCCTATGATGAATTATAACTATAATCATTTACCTACGGCTTTTTCCTTCTAACACTTAATCTTCCTTACAGACATTTTTTCATGTATATATTACCTTTAGACCATTTCTTCAGACAGCATAAAGTTGTTGGCCAAGTTAGACTGCCAAGTATTGTGGGCTACATACAAGTCAGGTATCGGTAACCATGCATCACAGTATATTAGCATTCCCACTCACTGTGTGATTAGTAGCCGTGCGAGTGCTGACTTATGACCCGTTGAATGCATTGCTGCATCTTACATATGTCCATTAATATTCATAATATATTTATTAGTTAAAGGTAGTGATAGCTTAGCGGTATCACGCTTGTTTGGAAAATCGAGTGAAACGGGTTCAAATCCCGGGTCTCGCAACTCTTTTATTTTCATCATGCGAATCCATTGCAACATGATTACCAATTGTCTTAAGGTGAAGGAAAACATGTATCGTAAGGAAACCTGCATGTCTGAGAGAAACAAGCAAGTTTCGAAAGACATATGAAGCTCGCCAACGCGCACTTGACTGGCGTGGTGACCCGGGAGGGAGGTCAGTGCCCAGCAGTGGGATATTAAAAAGGACTGAATATAATTTATTAGTTCCTATTCAAATGATGCACCTCTGTGATAAGATTTTTCATCCCCACTATTTTTATCAATGTGACAGGATGTGTGTCAGCTTAATAATTTGTAGTTCTTTCGAAAAAAATCATGCTGACTGTTAGAAAATCCGCTAATCAGTTTGATTCTTTGCGATAGTTACAGCTCGGCTAATATATTTTTTAGGGTTAAATTTTGTATCTTTTCAACCGACTTCAAAAAGGAGGAGGTTCTCAATTCGACTGTATGTTTTTTTTTTTTTTTTATGTTTGTTACCTCAGAACTCCGTCATTTATTAACCGATTTGGACAATTTTTGTTTTGTTTGAAAGGGTATACTTCCAGATTGGTTCCATTTAAATTTCAAAAAAAAATACCACCCCTAAGGGTGGAAAAACAACTAATGATGAATTTAATCTACTTTCTAATTGTCATATTGACTTGAAACTTTGCAAGTATTTCTATTTCCGTTGATAGTACAGTGGTTCGGTGTTGTTGACCTGATCTGATGGCAAGGCCAGAAGGTGGATAGGTGGAACTCTTCAACGGCTAATAGTAGATACTTTGAGTTTGGGCTTATTTTGTTTGATTTGACAAGCCTAACACGTTAGAATCCTTACTTTGCTACTACTGTCTACACTAAAAAGGGAAAAATAAAAACTTTTTAACAAAAAAATAAAAACCGACTTCAAAAAAAAGCACTATAAAGTAAAAAATAACTGATTGTTAGTTTTCATTTATTATACATACCAAATCAAATATTTTCGAAGTCGGTGTGCTTTGCTTTGTATGGGCTGGGACCGATTTCAAAAATATTTGATTAGGTATGTATTTAATAGGTAGGCTTTAATTACTTAGCCAAAGCACACCGACTTCGAAAATATTTGATTTGGTATGTATAGTAAATGAAAACTACCAATCAGTTATTTTTTACTTTATAGTGCTTCTTTTTGAAGTCGGTTTTTATTTTTTTGTTAATCATTAAGTACATTTAGTACTAAACGCGAAATAAAGTCGTTACCAAAATTATATAAACCTATCTTTGAAACATGCCTAAAAATATAAATTTTCGTAAATAGACGAAAAACAGTCTAAATAGTAAAACGTTTCCCATTTACTGTATAATAGCTATCGAGCCTTAAATTTTCGGCAGTTTCAGCGACGAACGGAGCCAATCTCCACACAAAGGCCCCATCTAAGATAAGTGCGAACATTCATATGTTAAGCAGTAGCAGGTTCTATCCCGGGACGCGCCGCCGGTAACTGATTGAATTATACTCACCCATTGTGTACGCGTTTTTATAATTTACATGAATACATTTTTCATAAGATTTCCTTTGTACTTCAATTTGTTTTGTTTTCCATTATTCAATATGATACACGAGTGAGCGACACCTGTGTAAGGGATGGAGAACGTCTACAACGTGGAATGTGGACAGACATACATATGTATACTTGTAAGTATAATAACTAACAAGGTCTATAAATAGACCTTCATATTATGAAATAAGAAATTCAGGCTTATTCTAAATTTTTCAAAAGATGAATATTTTGTACATTTAGAATCACTTTTAACTGACTTCAAAAAGAAAGACGTTGGTTTTTGACTTGTTTAGAGTGTATGTTTTCTTCCTTGTGTATCATAACACACATGGGTTGTTACAATCATTAAAATAATCACTTATACCTCAAGTGCGATCTCGTATTACTTTTAAGATAAAATCCCACCACTGTAAAAAGTCATTAATTATACAAGGCTAATAGCTTTTTAAATTGATTTTATACCTTTTTAATTAAGAAGTAATTATTATAATATTACATCAAATTGACTGAGAACTCTCAGAGAGATGTGAATTGTTATTTAAAGAAGCATACGTTTATAAAATTATTTTATGGTAATTATTCTATCTCCACTTTTTAACTTAGTTACTTTTAATGCAGTTACGTACGTATTTTACACAATTTAAATATAGGTAACTATAAATAGCGTGTTTCGTAGTTTTAATTTTATTTAAATGTCAAATATACCAACAGATATAAAGGAATAAAAAACAATTACAACTTTAAAAAAAATGCTAAAATATTATATTTTAAAAAACTTGAAGTAAAATTTAGTCTTTGCCATTTCCATGATTTCTTTATTCTTAGTGCTTTGTTCTGTATTGTTAATTTGTTTGTAGTTTTAAGTATTATTTTTAAGGATTACCCGCATGCTATGTATTTCTCACAAATGTAACTTGTACGTACTCGCATTTAGTGAATATTATAACATTTAATGTGTTTTCTCATGTATGTGAATTTGTTATTCTTAATGAGAAATAAAGATTCTAAACAAAAATATTAGCGCATATCCAAAAAAAGACTACTTTAAATAAAGTTTAAAAAGTTATACTCATTACTCACACAATATGCTAAATAGAAAGAGATTTTCGCCAATCAATCAAACTACGAGTATGAACCAATCTCTTCCCTCTAATTTTCATAAATTAACTGTAAAACAGGTTAACAATATGTTAATTACTAAGTTCCACCCCACCGACGCCGCACAGTTCCAGTGCACCTGATTTAACATCAAACCGAGTTCACTTGGAATACGATCTGAGCTATAAATCGTCAAGCGACCATATTGCGCCAGTCTCGACTTTATATGTTTTAGAGCGCACGATACGATAAAGACTACTATTTAAAAATTCTATGTAATAAACTAGATAATAAATATCTATTAATTTTTTACTTGTATAAGTAATCCAAAGTGTGAGGTGTTACACGTAGTCTGTATTACTAATTTATGTTTGGGACTGATTTCGATTTAACTCTCCAGATATCAAACCCATATTGATATATAACTACGTGTCTGATAATAAAAACTCTTCCCATTTTACGGCCTATTTATCGAAGATAGTTGATATATAGTATAGTATATCTTCACGTAGAAGCGAAGTAACTACACATAAATAAACTGCGCGGGCGCAGCCGCGGGAAACTCTTCACACTAGTAAATGTTCCGTACAAATCGGTTAAGCCGTTAGACTTAATTTTAATAAAATTGAATTGAAACTTTAGAATTAAACGAAAACTTTTTACTAAATGTATACTATATAATTGAAATAAAATTACTAGCGACTCATTCTCGCTTCAGTCGGGTTCGTCCTAGGGAAAAACAAAAACAAATACTTATATCTCATGAAAACTTTGTTACTTCTTATTTTTTGTTTGCATGCTTTATTATTTTGATTCGCACATAGGTAACTTTCAGGTAAATTTTACCTAATGTAAAATTTACCTACAAGTTACTGAGTATAATCTCTGTGCCAAATTTCAGCCATATCTGTTCCGCCGTTCTGGCGTGATTGAGTAACAAACATCCATTCAAACTTTCACATTTATAATATTAATGGAATAAAATATATAAAGCATGTTTCATGTCGTACTTAATATATATGTATTTGCTAATACAAGACATCCGAGGCGGATCCGATACGTCAATTACAAATCGGAACGTGCCTCCAATTTAAAATACTAGACCACTTTACTATCCCATCTGTATGAGCTGAAATTTATCTCACATTTAATACGACCATTGAAAAATATACTTTACATGCTAAAATTTAAGGAATATAGTTCAGTACAGTACTATGAATTTAGTACTGAAATCTGAGTGTATTACGTTTAAGAGTGGGCAATTTGGGGTTTTGGCTTCGGCGCGTAGGATTTTGTTGTCAATTTAAATAGAACTTTGCTTAGTTTATCGTCGCGTTACGTAAAAAGGTACACTTACATTCCAAATGATTGGAAATATAAAATCTCTTAGAATAAATCTCATATATGTAGATATAGGCTGAGATTTTGAGTTGACATCGAGGCTTTTTGAATAAAAAAATAATTAAAAAAAAACGACTTAACCAAACTAAAAAAATTTAAACAAGTCGATGAAGGAACATATCTAGTATTTTACAGTCGGACACATATGTATGTTCTGTATATTTACATATTTACCTTTGGTTTTTGCGCAGTTAGATTTTTTGTATTTTTTTTTGTTAATAGTATTTTCGTTTTGACCAGTAAGAAATGTTTACTTTTATTTGATAATTTGCTACCTCTATTATTTTTAACACATATTTTGTATATATAGATGTTTGTAATCGCAAACACACGCCTCCTTGGACTTCTCCAGAGTCAGGTAAAAAAGAAAAGCAGTAACGCCGAGAGCGCTACCCTAAATAAAGAGCTTACTCCATGACACTATAACTCTATTAGACAGAAATCCAATAACTGTATACTATATTAAATCTAAAAAAAGCAAATGATCACTTAACAAGAGGACAAATCATAAACATTTATCGATACAGTTCTAACGACCTCGTTACTCGCCTCGTTACAGTAAGACGCACAGAACCAGCCGTCTCAAGACGCCTAATCCCGAGATGAACCGCCGGAGCGCAGCATTTTATTGGCCTTTTGTTCATTCATTGTCTATTGTCAGTTGTGGAAATTCAGCAATAAAGATTTCATTTCTTTATAACTGTCTAAGATATGTGTTTAAATTTTGAAGTTCAATAATTGTAGGGTAATAAGTCTATACTAATACATATTATAAAGAGGTAAAGTTTGTGAGTTTGTGAAGTTGTAGGGGGTAATCTCTAGATCTACTGAACTGATTTCAAAGAAATTTGGTGAGAAGATAGTTTGAGACCCTGGAAAGGACATAGGATACTTTTTATCCCGGAAATCATCCCTTAATTGGGTGAAAATGGGGATGAGAGTTTTATGGGGAATCAAGTTCGGAACGAATCACGCTAGTATAAATAACATTTTAATTCAAACAGTACTATATTGCTCTCTTACAAGTAAAACATTAATTCAAGTAATAATTGTGTTTTCATTCAGATTACAATAAGTTTCCACAGTATATTATGTGCTTTAATTTTTTACTCATACTTACATCATATAAAATAAGCATTTAAGTGTTCATTTAATTATTAAAATATATAGACACATTAGTATCATGTTTTTTCATTAATTCTTTAAGACATTGTAATTCGTTTAAATAACAACAAACGAGCGTCTTTTTGCTCAGTGTGCATTCAAAGACACGTGCCGATAGCTTGTTAATGGGTTTCCTATTCAAAACACGCCCGCCAAGATGTTTAGAGGGGGCTTCGAGGGGGGTCCTGGTCCTTGATAATAGCTTAATCAAATCCCCTATCAGCTATAATGGATAAATGGAAATTGAGTTTAACACCGTCTGGGAGATATTGCATGAAAGCGGTACGGAGATTTTTAAACGGCCCTAAGACGTTATATTATGGTTTCTATATAGAATCTCATACAACGCGACGTGAAGAAATTTTTCTATGGATTAATGGTTTTTTTTATAAGTTTGTAACAATTTTGTAACAAAAAAGATATTTCCTAAGAGGAAGCATTATTATGAATACATTGTTTGATTATTTAAAGAGCAAAAAGACGTTTTACTGTTGTAAATATACTAATGATCTTACTAATATTATAAATGCGAAAGTTTAGATGGATGTTTGGATGTTTGTTACTCAATCACGCCAAAACCACTGAACGGATCTAGATGAGATTTGGTACAGAAATAGATTATAGTCTGGAATAGCACTTAAGCTACTTTTTATCTCGAAATAATGTACGGTTCCGGTGGGATAGATTTGTTTTTATTTTTCTATAGAAGAACCCAAGCGAAGCGAGGGTGAGCCGTTAGTAAGATATAAAAACTACTACCAATAAGAATAACATGATAGTGTTTTAAATTTCTACAAAAAATGAATATTTACTAAATATTATTATTCGAAGTGAAGTAATAATCAAATAATAGAACTTAAACTTTATTTATTTAGAGTATTATTAATATAAAATAAAGCTTTCTGTTAAGAAACAAAACAATGGAGGTGTTTAATGAAGTACAATTATCATCATTTTCCGCCACACGCGATCGCGAACACGCCAACACGCTCGTAAATATAGCGTTGACGGCGCATAGGACTCTCTCGGGGCCGGTTTTACATTTGTTTTATATTATAAATTGCTACTTATGGTATTTTCTATATATTAACCTATGGCAATATGGCCATGCTTGCCAAGTTCCGGTTGGCGGACTTCACGTCTTTCGAAAGCTTGCTAAGTTCTCTCAGACATGCAGATTGATTTTTCTCACGATGGTTTTTTTCGCCGAAAGATAAGTAGTTAAGTAAGGTAATAATGTTGGAAATCATTCCCACGTGAAAATATCAAATATGAGAGATTATTAAATAAAACTATCTTTTCACAATTAACAAAAATTAATGTTAATTGTGGGTAGGTTGTCTGTAACAACTATACATTCAAGACATGTAACACCTCAGTCTCTCCCGTGACCATGGATGCTGTAAAGCATTCGAAACGTCGGGAACCAAAAATCAAAATAAATCCGCGAAATAATCCGAAAAGATAGTTTTATTTAATAATGTCAAACATTCGCGTAAATCTAAGAAAATATTAAAGATGAGAGACTCGGGATTTGAACCTGCTTTATTCGGATTCCTAAGTGAGAACGTTACCACGGTGCTACCATTGCCGTACCGGACTACCTCTGTCATCGGTCAATTGAAGGTAAATTCCAGTGTTTATCTTATAGATATATGCAATATTCAGCATATTCAGTTGTGGGAAAATTCAAAACCTAAAATATTTTATTCAGCATTAAATTATTACAATTTTTACTGAACTACCAGTTCGGAAAGAAAAAGCACCAGACCTGAGAAGAACTGGCAAAATAAACTCAGCGGGACATAATATTTATGGTAAGCCAAAGGTCAAAATTATGCAACTTCATAAATAAAATGCTACAACGTTATGATCAACAATTATAATGCTACAGATTTTTATTTTGTCTCACTGTAACTACATATGTACTTTTAAACAAGCCTTGCCATGAATAGCCAATATAATTCCCTCTATTGAAATAGAACCCGTGACCTTTTGTATTTAAACAGTGTCTTCAATATAAATTTTATCATATTAGTAATTGAATAATAATTTTAATGTATTTAGGAATACAAGTAAGGCAGAATCCTAAAAAAACTACAATCCAAAGATTTGTTAAGTGTTCTAATGAATAATGCGGTAGATCGAGTAAGGAGGTATTGATGTAAATGGCGGCAGTTTACGGTGAACAGTTGAAGGCCATAACACTTTACGACCACATAAAATGATAGTCCTGTTTTAGAGGCTATTTATCCTGTAAAGTAGCCGTAAAATATATTCAAATAGGTACTGTGGGTAGATCAAAATACGCATGGTAGTATTTAAATGTGATGAGAGGACATCAATAAAATTGTCAAGTGCTTTTAAGTACCATTTCCATGCGAATAATGTGAATGTTTCATTTGTAATATAATGTGTACTTTATAAATACTAGCTTTTATTTGTTTCTGCGCTTAACATACGCTACACAGTGTAAAGTCCGTCAAATTGCAGTTGGCTTGCGTTGTGAACTATGGCCTGATCCCACTAGCATTAAGAAGAGACCCATGTTCAGCATTGGCATGTTAATAAGGATTAAATTATTTATTCTTATTAAGTTGAAGCTAAAATACTAGCAGTTCAATTCTCTTGGTAGCCTTCAAAGCGTGCCATATGAGCACAGTTTACTTCGCCAATGTCACGTAGAATGGAGAAGACACGAGGGAGATCGGGCTAAAATATTAGAACAAAAGCTAAAATTCTAACGCCACAAACGAGTGGGTTGTTCAATATTATATATAGTACTCTACAAAAATAAAAACAAATCTATCCCACAGGAACTGTACTTTTTCCGGGATAAAAAGTACCCTATATGTTATTCCCGACTATAATGTATCTCTGTGCCAAATTTTATCCAGATCCATTCAGCCGTTCTGGCGTGAAAGAGTTGCAAAAATCCATACATACTTTAACTTTATATCCTTTTGTATTATTTAAGCATTAGTTATCTTTCCCTTGAAAAAGAGCGCATATTAAGAGCTTATTAATTTTTTTTTTATTATAATAAAGTCCATTAGCTACGTTATTTGTTAATATTTATTTATTTATCAGTAATGAGTATTCTATTACTACAATTTGTGCATTGTTTTGAAACATTGTACATATATTATATTAAAAGATTATTGTCTGGCTTCATGTTTAGTTCTATGACACACCGTCTATATTACTCCTTAGTCCGAGTTAAAGAATTACAATATCCCACAACCCAACATCACTCAATACCTTAAAACATTATAAAGCATTTTCGAAATGCAACACAAACATTACTTAATGGTTTCGTAAATAATTTCAATAATGCGTTTCCCGACTCATCCATCTCCATCGCTCGCACAGCGGCGGGTCGCGGGTTCTCGCCCGTGCCACTCGCCCGTGCCACGGGGATATTAATTACCAAACTGTCAAACTAACGGCCACGGCTACTTGGCTACAATGTTACTTTGAAAAAATATATTTTATTGCGTGTTTTCGTAGTGTAATTTAAAATTCAGGTTGCTTTAAAGAAATACACTGATACCTCGTAATAATAAAGAAAAAGGTTTTCATACAATACATACGAGTATTACACATTATAACATATTCTAGGAATGCGATTAATGCAATTTACATTTCTTTTTTTATATTTGGGAGATGTTTAATAAGAGTTTTTATTATATTTTCTCTTTCAAGTTTTCTCTTTCTAAACCTGAAAATTGCTGCATATTTTTTAATGCACATGTAAAATCGGTTATCGGACTAGTATGATAGATTCGAATATTGGTATGTTTGTTTGTATGTGTGTTTCTTATTCCTTCACAGAAAAGAAGCTGGGCCAATTTGGATGAAAATTTGTACAAATAGATTATGACCTGTAATATCACCGGCTCAGTACTCTTAGTAATCAATTGTTTAAAACGGTGGCTCTACCTTTATATAATACTAAAATTTGAAAAGCACACGAGCAAAGTAAACTAAAGACTAAGTTACAAGTTATAATATTATTTTCTACTAACACCTAATATCCCCATTCTACTGCGTTCCATATACAGCAAGTGCATATTTAATAGTTATATATGTAAAAGAATACACTCATACGATAAATGTGCTAAAATTGTTAAGTTATTTAAATTATTAAATTAATTAAATTATTTGATTATTTACGTATTTAAATAAACTAGAAAATACAATACAATAAAACAACCTCAGTAAGCTTACGACTGTTGTTAAGAAGTAGTCATCTAACGATGTAACCTTTTATCTAAAGCACCTCGACGCTTTGCCGCTGAAGATGATGGCTTCCCTCCAGGCGAGGCGCTAAGTACAGCTTTTAGCACTTGTTCTCTATTATGTTAATGGAAATCCTCTAATTTAGACGAATTACTTCAAGCAGTTAGATGGAATCGAGTAAAAAGACTGATTTTCTACGAACAAGTGTTTGTAGATAATATAACAGTAAAAGTGGTGTATAATTTACTTAGGAATTTCATCTAAAAAGTTACAATTACAACGACTATAGAAAATCAAAGTAGATACAGTAAGCCAAGTAGCAGAAGCAGTCGTTCCAACGAGCTTTGTCTTAAATTCCACCACCAATATATCATAGTGCCCAGCCGTTATCAGCGGCTACCGACCATTACGGATTAAAAAAACACTTCGCGGGGTATTAACTTCAAGAAAAAACGACGTTAGTAACACGTACAAGTACAGACAATAATAGAATATTTCCAAATATAATTGGTTGATTATTAAGGGTGATTATTGTTTGTATTTGAAAGCTTAGGGGTAGTTCCGGCTATTTTAATTCTGTGGGTACGTCCAGCGAATTAGTAATGAAATTAAGTGGTCGCTGGGGACACTCGAGCAGTTTCGGGAGGGCTTGGCTCCGGAAGGCGATGTTTCCGTAAATTAATTTTATGGATACAGGTTGGGTTTTATTATCTGTACCTCGTTTGCTGTATTGTTTATTATTTTGTATTTAGTGTTATATTTTCAGTACCAAGTAAAACAATACGAAACTAAGGTATTAAAAGAAAATTGTTTAAATAAATTGTTAGAGATATAAATCAGAACTGAAATAAATATGTGCACTCACATAAAGTAGAGCGAGAAACAAGTGGACATAAAGTAAGTCAAGAAGTTTATGATGACTAATATAACAGAAACATTTATACTTTAATTTGTGGTTAAAAATATAAGTTATCTTACAGTGAGACTCGAGAGCAATCAGACGTGTACTTTACAAAGTCAACATCGAGTGCATTTCTGAGTCCACGGACAGGTTCCGCGGCAGGCATTCCGGCGCGCAGAACTAGATCCCGCCTACAAACGTGATAAGCACCTCGCAATCAAAACTAAATCAGAGCTTTGTTGCCGCTAATTAAGACATAAAGTAGGAAGACTACAGGTCCTAGTGTAGTCCCTTGCATCATCATAACGGGTTCCAGTTATTTTAATGATATAAAACGTGACAAGGACTAAGCGATCACTCAATAAAATAGGTTTTATTTCCAGAATACAACAGATCAATGTCCCGTAACTTTTTATTTTAGGTTCGCATAGCTTTCTTTATTGCTCATGCGGGCGAAGGCCTCACTGAATTCTGTACGCTTTGTTTCGCGAAGTTATCTCTAAAGTGATAGATGTAGAGTGGAGTTTTGGTTTTATATAAGCGGTTTATCGGTCGGTTCGTGATTGTGTAAGTTTATCTGTCGAACGTCAATTAGCGTTACTAAAGGACCGGTCTGGCCCACATCGCCATGACGCGATGTATATGAACGAGACGAGCGCAGTTGAATCCGTTGGTCCAACGCACTTCTTTCCCACAGACACGTAAATATTCTTATCTCGTTATAATATTTCAAAAATCGTGTTTCAACACTTCTTTTAATTTCACAATATTTAACTAATGATGCTGTAAAATAATATCGTTATTAAATAAAATACCACGACTTTACACGAGACGCCATTTGTATCTTGACTCGTTATCGTTTGTCATTTATTTTTAATGATTATAAAATGCAGGTACAATTTGTTAGTCACTTGATATTGATAATGTACTCGTAATTACACTATAAATTAAATATTTTTTAATAAATTAACTAAATTATTTACAGCATATTTCAAGATCGAGTATTTGTATTCAGCCCTTTTTTACGGCCAACTAATGGACACAGGCCTCTCTATAATACGAGGAGGATCAGATTATAGTTCACTTGTATTTTAAAAAAACTTGCTAGAATCTCCCAAATGCACAGGTTTTCTAACAATGTTTTCCTACACCCTAAAACAAGTGGTAATCATGTTGGAAATGATTCGTACATAAAAATTTTAGAAGTGCGAGACCCGGGATCGTAGTATTATAAATATATAAATCATGACCATATTTCATAGATTACCAATTTTTTGTATATTAAGTTATAGTTCTTAATATAAAAAAGTATTATTGTACTGTGAAATTATTCTTTACATGCGACATTTTTACCTAAATAAAAAAAATATGACTCAAGCTTTTTCTTCTGATCATCATTATTATAAGCATATCAAAAACCCACGCGTTATTCACAAAAACGAAAGCTCAATAAAAGCATCATTTACGAAGAACTTTCATTAAATATGATTAAATTGACGCATATCCATTATTTGGGAGGGAGAGATTTCAATCATACGCGTCTGAACACGTTATTATATGTGCATTTAATTTTATTAACGGCCATTTCCCGTCTTGTTAGCGCGGCAAAAAGCTGCACCTGCAGAATACAACGGTGCTGTGACGCGGCGCCGCGGCGCACTTATCTTGTCCGTAGACAAACATTAGTATTAAAAAATAGCGACTGAGACTACATCGGACTAATATTATAACTAACATAAATAAATGCCTTATATAAGGCAGTGGTAGTACAGTGTTAAAGCACTCGCTTGTGAAACCGAGTGAAGCGGGTTCATGTCGGGTCTCGTACTTCTGACATTTTCATGTGCGAATCATTTCTCAAAATGATTACCACTTGTAATACTTGTGTACTTAGGAAACCTGCATGTCTAAGAACCTAGTAAGCTTTTGAAAGACATATGGAGTCCGCTAACCTGCACTTGGCCAGCGGGTGGAATATGGCCTGATCTCTCTCGTATTGAAGGGAGGCTCACCCTCAGCCGTGGGACGTTAAAAAAAGGATAAATATAAATAAAACAAAAGTTTGTATGTATGTGTTAGGTACTCTATCACGCTGAAACGGTTGGTCAGAATTGATCGAGATACACCGATGGACAAAGACTTGGAGTAACACAGCACGCGAGTGAAGCGAGGATAAGTAGGTATAAGTATATGTAAGGTATACTAAATCCATACTTAAGGTAATATCTATTAATTATTTATTATATTACATGATTACTTGACTAAGAAATTAAATTTATAACATTGTATTTTTACACTCACGTTACGGACAAACATGAGTACCGAATATAATTAGTTTTACATTTTTATTTTGAAAAGTACCTATAAAATTAAAAACAAACAAAACTGGTAAAGTCAGAGTAAGTAGGTAGCTTCTTACATAATAGATGTTAAATATATTAATACCTATGTAAATATATGTCATATAAGTTTATAACCTCTCTAAACTAATTTACACTATGCTAATTAGATTACACTGAAAATTCTGATACATAATATATTTTTCGTAAAACATTAAAAGTATTTTATATGGATCGATCCTATAGCCTCCACTTCACTGTTATTGTACTAATTTCTGTTTTGACTGTTTAAAATAACACAAAAGCTCCTTGAACCTCGATGTCTCAGGGACTTGTGTGACTTGAATTTAAATTCTTATGCTATAAAATCTTCCCCCTAACTGTTACCAAGTTAGTTTAGACTTTTAATGTCTTAGTTGAAACGTATTATTTCTTATTGTTTAATAAAGCTTATTTCATAAGCTTTTCAGAGCACCTTAATTATTTCTTATAGACTCGATTAATTGTATTACTTATATGTAACATAGTGATATAAACAATTTGTTATTATGTTCTAAGATACTTATTTAGATATAACTAATTAATCGGTCAAACTAACGAAAAATATAAACTTGTATAACAATCTATTATATAAATGTGTATACTTATTGCGTTACGCTAGCGACTATAGTAAAATAGCAATACGATAGAGACAGTGTCAGATCATGCCTCATTGTGAATCCGGTCACGTTCTGTAACATCTTGTGCCTTTTTGTTTTGACAGCGATCATTTGGGGCTGTTTCCAAACAAGTGCGTAGTAAATGTTATTATTACACGACCTCTATAAATTATACCGGCAGATATTACATACACAAGCCTCTGACGGGAACATATTATGGTCAAATACGTTTTTTTTAAAGGATTTTTCTTTAGCTGAAAATTAATGTGACTATTTTGAAGTAGTCTGTTAATAAAATAATAGTGATCTCTTGTTTTGTGACTTCGATTTTGATGCCAATTATTATTACTTTTATATAGAATTACCAAAATTTTAACCAATGCTTTTAATATGCATTGCATATATTCAAGATTCAAGATATCTAATTTCAGTAAGACGTAAACAATAATCACACAGTCATTTAGCATTTATAATATTACTAGTGACTTAGCTCGGCGATTTGTTTTTTTTTCGGAAAAAATACAAAAATATATTTTTCAGAATAGACACCTATGTATAGGTATAAACGTAAAAAACAACACCATAGCTAAATACAAAATTTGGTTCATATCGTTAAAGCCGTTTCCGAGATACACAAAGTATACAGGGTCATTTTTGATTTACTGAAAACCTTTTGGGAATACACTATTTACAACATAAGAACAACATCTGTAAGAAAAAAAAATATCTTCAATTTAACAAAAATAAAAGTATTTTTATTGCACCTTCTCAACGGTAATATTCCAGCATTAGCAAAAGAAAGTGCGTGTCCGGTGGAGGGGGAGGGTTGGAGGGGTGTAGGAAGCCGCGCTTACTCATTTAAACTTGGTCAGATGCTAGAACTTTAAAGTTCAGAAAGTGCAAAAATTTTTTTTTTATTTTTGTATGATTTTTTTTTAAGAAATATTATTTTTTCTTGTTACAGATGTTGTTGTTATGATGTAAATAGTATATTCCCAAAAGGTTTTCAGTAAATTAAAAATGACCCTGTGATGATGATGATGATGATGTTCTCCTAGCCGATTCCGGCTACGGTGGCCAATCTCATTGAGACTAGCCAACTGCGCAGGAGATATTATAGTGCACAAGTGTACGCGCAGACACAATTTGCACTCTCTATTCCTGCCACTCTCATACTCCTGTGGGACGACTGCTCGACACGACCAGTAAGAGTTAAGACGCAGGACCGACGGCTTTACGTGCTCTCCGAGGCACGGGGGTGAAACACCGCCAACTTCCCAACTCCGGGCTGTTACTGAGACTTTACTATACAGAAAGACTCAATAACTAAACTTGGCCTGACCCGGGACTCGAACCCAGGACCTCCGAGTGTGCAGCCGTACATGCTAGCCACAACAACACCGAGGCAGTGAGTAAATTAAAAATGACCTTGTATATACCTATTTATAACATACATATATACAAGAATTGTTAATTTAATAATATAAGATTAAGTAGCACTTTGCAGTTACGACTTTACTTTGTATACGATTGTCATATTTACTAAAGAGGCTTAACTCAAATGTATGAAATATCACAAATTCTCTAGGTTTCAACAGCAGTCCGCGGAACCCTACAACAATCCATCTACATATACTCCGCCTTGATATATAAGTACAGCAGAAGTAGTACCTCGTCACTAATAACACACTCGATGTAAATACTTGGAAAGTGGTATTGAATAGTAATTTCTCTCATCGCCTTGACAGTAGCTCTCGCTACAAACCTGCTCGTCAAAGTCGGACGCTTCAGCGAACATTATGCGCTATCCGGCATAATTTGATTAAATCGATATGTCGAGAACTGGATAAAGGGATTCTAGGTAGAAGAAGTTTTTTAAATTTTGCCAAAGGTTTTAACTATTATTTTTTTATTAAAATTAGGCATTTCAAAATGTTTATGTTTTAAATGATATTACAATTAAGTACATTTTAAAAATTATGTAGGTACACATAATCTTAAAATCTTTACGTACTTGTTATGTTTTATTCAATTACTTGTAAAACTGTAAAATTTAGATCATAGATATTCCCTATTTACTAATACTTTTTGCATAAAAAATGGTCATCCAAAGTACATGAGAGTAAACATATTAGTATCATATACAGTTATTAGTCTTTTCTGCTAAAATAAATTACCGTTTTAAAAACTCATATACAAAGTCATAGATCACGCGCGGGCCAACAGTCCCGCCGCCGCCTGTCGCGGGCTCTGTAGTCCGTAGGTACACACGCTACACACAGTCACAGTATTGCCGAGTCGATTTGTAACCATTTATTAACGAGGGGTCTAGTACCTTTTAAATGCGTTTTTACTTTATTTTTTAATTTAAAAATTAACTTTTACCAGTATTATAAATTTTAATAATTATATTAGATATGTTTTTTCTTCTAACACAAATACACTCTTTCACAAAATCCACCCATAAATTCTTTGATCTATCTCTACTTTTATGTACATCCACTTTTTTTATATGCGTACCTAATAACTTCTCGTTTATGTGACTTTCTTCTCTTCGTATTAACCTACTACTCCTCAACTCCTCTGTCAGTGATGATATTGTCAATCTCCTCTAATATATTAGATCCTTTACAGATTCGATTCCACACATTGACCTCAATATTAGCATCTCTGCGAAATTACATAACTTTCAATAAAACTATAGAAAGAACTATTACAAGTTATTCAAAGTCCAGCTTTTCTCTTCAAAACTAGGCAGTTCGTCACAGTGTGACATTTGTATACTTGATAAAATTAAATATCACCAAAATGTGTTCCAAATCGGTTTGGTAATCTTTACATAGTAATTTGCAGTTTCAATAATCCACAGAATTCTGCTTTACAAAATTTACTGGATTTGAAAAGAAAAGAAAAAAGATTTTTTATAAGGAGAACGAAAAGAGCTTTTAAGATTTATAAAGTTCAAAATCGCAATTAATATAAAAACTTTTAGTATATTTTCTTAATAATTTGGCTTAATTTTAATTATTTTTCTTAAAATTATTAACTTATGTCCAAAGAAAGCGCTCAGAGAACAACTATTTGGAACAAGCAGCCAAGTATTATACGAGTAATGTACAGTGTATAGGCGCTTGAGAAAGTTTGTCAGTGACCCTCGTGTAGCTAAAAGCTCGCAAGGCGTACACGTGAAAGGCGGGACAGATGCTATCGTAAAATTTAGCGTAGGGAGTTGCCCACAGGCAGTTTCCAAGTATATCTGATGCAATTTAGAATATTGCCCTATTTGAAGCAACCACAGGGCATGATAGCAGCCTCGAGAGTTCGGGGAGAATCTTTGTAATTAGTCAACTGCGGAAAACTTTGTACTATATGACACTGGTAATCTTTACTTCCCTACTAATAATATAATAAATGTGAAAATGTGTGTTGGTTCATACTTTTACGCTTTGACAATGCTTCGATGTCATTATTTGCATTATAGAGTACGTATTTAGGTCATGGACCCAAAATTAATAAATATAAAACTTTTAGTATACATTTATCAGAGATGAGATATTTTCCCACAGTAAAAGGAATCTTATATGTTGACTCGGATAAACAGCTACCATCCCAAATGTCATCAAAATCTGTCCATTGCTTTTCTCGTGATGCGTTCCCAGACAGAGAGATAAAAATTCTAAAAACTATAGATTCGGCCTCTGTATCGATAATAATGACTATTTTAATATTTTTTCCAAAAAATATTTAATGCACAGATTCGACTAAGTTACAATTTTATTATATGTATGTATAGAAGACTACTTTTTGTTCCATTATACATCAATTTTGAAAAATTGTTACTTAAAATTAGTTACGTACATAATATGTTATTTTTATGTCAAATACTAAACTTATATTATCTATACATATAATAAAATTCTAAGTCGAATCTGTACATTAAATATTTTTTGGAAAATCTTATTGAAATAGACATTATTATCGATACAGAGGCCGAATCTATAGTCTTTAGAATTTTTGTGTCTGACTGTCTGTCTGTTACCGCATCACGGAAAACCCACTGGAGGGATTTTGATGAAATTTGGCATGATGGTAGCTGGTTATTCGGGTCAACATATACGATACTTTTTATAGCGGGAAAATATCTCATTTCTGAGAAAAAAAAACAAAAACTGCATTGTAAGAATATACTTATATGTAAAACCTAAGAATTTGGTTTTTGGTCATCTGAATGCGGGCGGAGCCGCGGGCAATGCTAGTACATAAATAAAATTATACAAATGTATTTTATGAAATTATACTTTTGTACCAACTTTAAAATCTTTATTAAAGTTTTAAAGTTTTGTATAAATAATATAAAGTACACATCTTATCGGCTAAAAGTAAGTTATAACTTATCTTAAATTATTCATACTTCATCTAAAACAGTATTTTAATTGCGGTAAGTACTGTTTGAGATTGCGAGTTAAACGATGAAACCTGTCGTCGTAAAGTTGCGTTACGATCCCGCCTATCGAAAGTTATTGATGGCTTATTAATTTAATAAAAGCTCGATTTTATCCGCCCCGTAATCTGTAGGAACAGGTTCATCGTAAATACTAATAATAACATGTCAATGCAAAAAAAAATACGTGCGGTGAGCTTTGATATGCTGGAAATCCTTTATAACCTGATCGGTTCCGTATACTAATATTCTTAATGCAAAAATTTGTGAGTTTGTATGTTTGTTACTCCTTTAACCTGCCGAACAGATTTAAGTGAAATTTAAAATAGATATAGATTAATCCTTGAATAATGCCAAAAATGCTACCTTTTACCTATTTTATATTTAGATTTGTATTTAGATTAAAAAACTTATGATTTTGGTTAAAACAATTCGTAAGCGTATTCTGAGTCAATTAATAAGAAAAGTCACGCCTCGTTATTAGTTTTCTTTTTTTACACTCGATACAAAAACATTTATTCAAATGAATGGAACGCTGACTACTTTAAAGAATATATTTCTGAGATAAAATGCAAATATACGATATTTATTGTTTTTGAATCACTGATTTAATTCACTTCTTTGCTCTTGTATAGGCAGGACGCACGAGTATCTAAACTCCCTTTTACTCTATATTTTATTTATAGAATAGTGACCGTTTCCGACTTCACTCGTGTATATTTTTGAGTTGACACTTCCCAAAAGTACTAAAATTTCCTTCAATAACTAGATTAGCAATAATTCAGTAACATTTGCCACCCTTTTTTTCTATTTTTAACCGACTTCAAAAAAGGAGGAGGTTCAGAATTCATCGGAATCTTTTTTTTTACTCGAGAATTATTCATATAAGTATGGAAAGACATTTTCCTTTATATCAACGATAGAGGTATTATATACTGTATAGTGTCACTACATATTATAAAATAGAGTCTCCCGCCGCGTCTGTCTGTCTGAACGCGATAAACTCAAAAACTACCGAACAGATTTTCATACTGTTTTCACCAATAGATGGAGTGATTCATGAGGAAGGTTTAGTGTACATTGTGTGAATAGTATAAATTTAAGGTTTTGTGTAAATTGGCTGATATAGGACGATAGTTGTTGAAGATGTCGGAAAAAATCATGCCGACTGGGAGCTTTATTGGCGTGCACCGCCTAAACTAATGAAGTTAAAAGTAATATTATACAGATTAAATAAATATTACATGCATATAAAACTTCACCCCCCACGGGCCAGTTATTAGTAGAAATAAATATTTAATCACAAAAATCTCCTAATATATAATAAATAAATTGCCTAGAATGACATAATAAATATCTTTTATATTTTTATACCAATATAAAAATGGCAATTTATACTTTTCTTTACATTTTAAATGAAGTTTTTTCTAATATCGAAACAAGATACGTTTTGCTTCTACACGGCTTTTTATAAAGCAGTTTCGGCTTCTGTACACTAATATATGACATTTGATATCGACGACTGCGTTTCCTTGAAAAAAATGTAGCATAAAACATTGTTCGTATGCCAATGACCGTCTTTTATCGCCTTGATATTTATTAAGTGTTTTGTATTCTGTTTTTGAAAATATTATTAACTAGCGACTGACCCTCGCTTTGCTCGGGTGCGTCTTTTGTGTTTGTGTGTTTCAGTATAAGTATAAGTTTTCTGTGTACTAAAAGGCATGCTTATCTGTGTACTAAATTTCATCAAAATCTGTCCAGGAGTTTCAGTATGGTGAAGTTACAAACATACACATATAAATCTTCGCTATTATAATAGTAATGCGATGTATAAAAGTAAAAATATGTACACATGCTTATTCTTTCTATTGCGCATTACAGGATGATGGTTGGAGACGATTTTTTGTATAAAACTTTAGCCCCTAGCTTTTAACTCTAACAAAAGTAGCTCCTGTGGCATATACTCGTAGTTGTATTTCAAATAGTTTCTGAAGGACGCGTTGAGTTCAGATAAAGTCTAAACAAAGTAAGGGTCGATGGAACTTCTCTGTATTTTATATACTTCAGTTTTTTACTAAACCAGTAACCTACAAATATTACCTAATATATAACAAAATTAAATGCAATATTTTTGTAGTAGGGTTAGCATGTAATATAATCGGTATATTATGTTAGTGATTACTGTCCCATGGACAATTTAATTATTATTTAAAATTTGTAATATATGAACATGTACATACATATTATGTATCTTATATAGATAAGTTTATAATATTCTTTTATACACAAGACTATACAAAAACAATGTAATTATATAAAGAATCCTTTTATTTCATAAAAAAGTTAAAAATGTAAGTAAACAGTTACAGACAGATACAGTCCAACACGAGTAGCTTCAAGTTCCGAGTTCGTCGTCATGGTAACAGGAGACGAGACCCGAATTCCAAGATCTCGTACGTGATGCTGTCCGCCACATTCCAGCGTCCCTGTCTACTTGCTATTATATCTGTCGGATTATTTCATTGAAAATGTAATGAAATATTCCTAAAATGTATATCTTTTAATGAAGTAACATAATATAAGAGATTAATATTTTTTTAATAGTTTAGTAGTTGAACAGTAGTTTCGGTTATTTATTTTTCCATACGATAAAGGTGAAATTTTCGTGATTTATAACAATGTATACGGACGGAAAGATTTCTGGTACAGTACAACTAGTATACGAGTATAATCAGTGGCAATTATGTTATATAGTATTTTCTTAGATTTACGCGAATGTTTGACATTATTTAAATAAAACTATCTTTTCGGATTATTTCGCGGATTTATTTTGATTTTTGGTTCCCGACGTTTCGAATGCTTTACAGCATCCATGGTCACGGGAGAGACTGAGGTGTTACATGTCTTGAATGTATAGTTGTTACAGACAGCCTACCCACAATTAACAAAATGAAAGTTGCACCAATTACATTACAATATTTTTTAACTTTAAACATTTTTATAATTTTATAATTTTAATTATAATTAAATATGGAAAATTATTTATTTAATTTTTGCTATTATTTTTATAATTATTACAATTTTAAAAATATTCATTTTTCATTTGTAAAAGTATATATCAATAGTGTTGCTTAGTAATTTGTTTTTTAAATAATACCAAACTAAATTAAAATTATTATCCTTAATTAATTTTAACTTTTTAAATTATATGGCTTAAATAATTAATACTATATTTTATATTTTTCTTTATGGTTATAAATATAATAATGGCAACACTAAAATATAGATTACTAATTAATATTTTTAAAATTGTAATAATTATAAAAATAATAGCAAAAATTAAATAAATAATTTTCCATATTCAATTATAATTAAAATTATAAAATTATAAAAATGTTTAAAGTTAAAAAATATTGTAATGTAATTGGTGCAACTTTCATTTTGTTAATTGTGGGTAGGCTGTCTGTAACAACTATACATTCAAGACATGTAACACCTCAGTCTCTCCCGTGACCATGGATGCTGTAAAGCATTCGAAACGTCGGGAACCAAAAATCAAAATAAATCCGCGAAATAATCCGAAAAGATAGTTTTATTTAAATATGTTATATAGCATAATTTGCATCTTATTAATATGCAGCCTTATATGTGAGTGAAGCTAGAGTGAAAAGCTAGATATATTTAATTTCTGAATTCCAGGATGTAGAATTACAGTTATGATGGAATGCTTTTACGTAAAGTACTGAGACACGGCGGCGCGCGGCGACGCGACGCTCGACCATCAATCACTATCATCTGACAATGAATGCGATGTTTTAAATTATAATTTTCAATATATTTTGCTAGCATTATAATAAAATAAATAGAAAAGATACGGGACTTAACTCTCTATTCTCACTCTCTGCATAAGTAAGTTTTTCGCGTTGAGCTCACAAATCCGGCTTTATGAAATAAAATGCGCGAATACCAAAAAAAAAAAATATTACTTTACAGATATTTACTCACCTATACTCTAGAGTAATTCATTATGTCGTATGATCGCTTCCACTACACTAAAGGTTTATAAATTGGTTCGCGTAAAGTCTTACAAAATGTGCTCGAGTCCCAGCGGGACTAAGCCCGCGACCCCTGGCACAGCAAGTAGGATCATTACAAACTGAGCCAAACGTGTCGTATGCAATATACATACAGACATTTTGTATTCATAGGTTTCTAGTGCATTCATTCATTTCATTTTCACATTTTTTTTCCATTTCCCTAGCTATAGTTCACCAAGATGCAATATTAGTGTTCCGAGATGAGCGTACTCTAAACACGTCGCGGTCGTCGACGTCGCGTCGGAACGTTAATCATTCAGGCGACAGAAGGATTGTCTTGAGCTTAAAAATATGACTTTATTCTACTTTTCAAGCTTCTAGTAATTTAATTTCTTCTAGTAAATTCTAAAACATTGTTCCAAAGGGATAAAACTATATTTTTTCGCATAATGTAATTTGAATCATTCGGCAATCTTTATTGTGCATTGACGAGTCGCACATACTTCGCCTAGTTACCTAGTACATACAGATACATATACATGCATAGATATAAGCACAGTTATTACTTACTGGTTAAACCTATCGTATTCAAAATAGTATTACAAAAAACATTTTATATTATACTATGTATCAAATTTTAAAAAGAAACAGTAAAACCGTTTCCATTTCAGCTGTATTTTTGTACATACGAGATAGATTAGTTCATAATCTTTCTATTTTTCTTCCATCATGTACAGAAACCGTAGGAATACAGAATATGTACGTAAATCTTTTTCAGTTGCTGGGATAAAAGTAACTTATGTCCTACTCGCTACAATTTTCTATCCTCCATTGAAAGTTTAATTGAAATCGGCAAATAAAAATGCATATGCGTTTTTTAATTAAAAATCAATATATACAATAAAAATACACATATAGCATGTGCGGAATTATGACAAATGAAATCCCATAAGTTGGTTAGAGCACAATCTGGTCAAGTTTTATAACTTTATAAAATGGCACAGAAGTCAGTTCCCACGCGTCGATGCATTGAATTGTTCAAACGATTACTTCTGTTTATGATATCCTTTATTAGTCAGTAGCGGCCAGCGCCGGGATTGATTGGTTTTCTTACTGCTGTCGTGCAAATTGATGGATGTAAAAGGACAAAAAACTCAAATCTATACATAAGTATAATAAATTAGTAGTAACAAAGTGAAATCTGTACATGAACAATTTTAAAAAAAATGACTTTAACGTTTTATGTACATACAGAATATTGACCTCAAAAGAATAGTTATTAAAATGTTGATCTGTTTGTCTGTATTTATGTGAAATGCATTCACGCGAAAAGTACTGAACCGATTTTAACTACATTTTGTGAACTGGATTTTAACTACATTTTGTGAATTATTTAGAATATTTTAGTACATATTTTATGATAGAGAAACCTATTATTCAACTACTTCTCCACGAGCTTGGTCACTTCGTTCACATAAGTATTAGCTTACATTGTTTATTTATTATTTTTCTGATTTATAAAAAACTTAGTCTGTATCCCTCCTCATGATGAATTTATATCCTAGATAATCAAATAAAGTCCTTTAATCAAAACCTGATCAACATTTTAGATGGACAGTATTACTTTCACATTTTTATCATAAATTAGTATTGATACTTATGATTTACAAAAATAATACTACTTTATAAAATACAAGTCACAGGGTTCGTCCTAGCTTGCTTCCTAATACAAATATTCATCCCCATTCTCACCCCCTTAAGGGATGATTTCCGGGATAAAAACTATTTCACTCACTCACTTTTCATATCATGAAATTAAAAAAAAAACTTATTGTAGTAAAAAAAAATCTTCTATACTAAACTTTCTGACAATACTAAACACAAAAAAAAAATTATCCAATTTGATGCAGTCAATCAAAAGTTATGCGTGTACACGCATTTCGTTGATTGATTTTTGCTTATATATATACATATATATATACATATATATATATATATATATATATATATATATATATATATATTATATATACATATACATATATATATATATATATATATATATATATATATATATATATATATATATAGATACATATATATATATATATATATATATATATATATATATATATATATATATATATATATATATATATATATATATATATAACCGTTGTTCATCATTCATAAAAAGCTAAAAGCTATAAGCTAATTAACTTTAATTAACTGCTATATATGTAAAAAGCTAGCAAACTGAAGTTTAGTGTTTGTTAAGTTCACATATTAGTCGTATGATAAAACTAAAACGTTTAAACCACACAGGTACATCATACGTAATGATGACCTGTCGTGAGTCTAAAGTCTAAGCCCTATTTATCAAGTCGGATAAGCGCTTGAACAGTTTTATTTAATGTATTTCAATTATATGTAATTACGCCATAATAATTTATATTAATTTTTAATGGAATAATCTACAAGCATTAGTTCTAACGGCTACAGATGTTAACATCTAAAATCAATTACACTAATGACCGACGCTATGTATTGCTTTTTATGATATTTATATCATCTATTAACTTATTTATTAAAACATGTTTATAGATTGAAAATTTTCTTTAATTAGATAGAAAATGCATATATGTACACATGGCGCCAGTTTCTTATTACATATCATATAAGTAGATAAACCAATTAAAATGAAATATTTGTTGGTGACCATATCACCTGATTTGGCTATTTTTTTAAAAAAATATTAAAAGTTTGATTTTAGGTGCAAGAGAAATTAGACAAAAAGAAAAGTTACCCGAAAATTTAGGAAATTCGAAAAAAAAGATTTTTTTATGAAATCCAAGATCACGAATAATTTCATGAAAGTTGGATGTCCGCTCGAAAGAGTACACGCACTGACAAACATTGGCACTTATGAGAGAATAAGAAGAGAAAGATAGAATACTAAAATGAGTTTTTTTGTCGTGTCTAAATATTGTTGATCCTTTTCTGTATACAAAAATATACATACACATATGAAAAACGTTTAGAAACGTATTGTTGAAATATATTCAGTGTTTAACTAATAAAGACGAAAATAAATTTTATCAGTAGTCGCCAGATAATAGCTTACTGTTAACTTATAAAGCGACTATTGAATTATTATGAGAACATTCATACGTTTGTATCTTATCAGTTAGAATAAAGAGGATCTATGTATTTTGATCTTGTCGTTGAATTAAATAACAAACCATTCTTACATACATATATCTAAAATTTCTATTTAAGCTTGTTTTAATGTTAAAATATCTACCAAATGCGAATTGGACTCTAGAATTGAGAATGCCGAAGAAACCACTAAATAAATATTAGTTGAATAATTTGGTTGAGAGCATGCGCCGCTGCAGATCCAGGGGTCTTGAGTTCGAGTCTTGGAATGAATCTTTGGTTTTAGTGTCAAAAACTTCCAAATTACAACATCGAAATTTGAGAATGACAGAAATAATCTTATAATCTTGTCTGACTTTTAGATATTTTAAACTTTAATATTGGACTTAATTTAAAAATTGTTTGACATTCCTATTACGCACGTGATACGTTTTCACATTTAGCTCATAGGTGATATAAGCTAAAAAGTATCGTATATATTGACCCAGAAAACCAGTTATCAACATACCAAATTTCATCAAAATGTTTCCAGTAGTTTTATCGCTGTACGGTCACAGACAGACAGACTAAAATTTTAAAAATTATATATTCGGCCTCTGTATCGATATTAATGTCTATGTTAATTAGATTTTCCAAAAAATATTTAATGTACAGATTCGGCTTAATTAGAATTTTATTATTTGCATAGATACTTGATATGAATAGTAAATCTATAGGAATCTTAATATGTAGTATATACTTCTACATAAAGCTTCTAAGATGTTAAAAGCTAAGTAACCACATAAAACGCAACTTCATCAGCTTAGTCACTGCAGTAAAAACTATTAACGTACCTGTTATAGCCCCACGCTCCTCTTGCACAGTAAGGACGTGCACGATAAAAAGGCAGTAAAACTTGTAAGCATTATTAATTTTACTAATACAGTTTATCTTTGTACTTTAAAGTGTAAGCACAATTAAAAGCTAGTAAAGCAAACACGAATTCCATTTTATGATAAAAATTCAATTGAATGGATGGGCCAGTATTATCACGATACTTCAGTTCTTTAACTTTGCATTCTTTTAGGTCTGAATGTATGTATTTAGCCCTTTTTAACGTCCCACTGCTGGGCACGGGCCTCCCTTCTGTAAGGAGATCAGGTCATAGTCCACCACGCTAGCCAAGTCGGGTTGGCGGACTTCACATGTCTTTTTGAAAACTTGCTAGGTTCTCTCAAGTATGCAGGTTTTCTCACGATGTTTTTCTTTACCGTTAAGATAAGTGGAAATGATTCACACATGAAAATATAAGAGGTGCGAGACCCGGGATTGGAACCCGCTTCACTCAGTTACCCAAGCGAGCGCGTTACCACTGGGCTACCACTGCCTAGGTCCGAATAATTATTTTTATTAAAATCGGTTTAGCAATTTTCTTTTCAAAACCAAGCATACATATAGAGTTAGTTTCGCATTTATTGCTCTCGTAAGTGGCGTAGTGTGATGTAAAATAATCTATAATCTTCTTCAATGAATATGGGTTATAAAATCTAAAATAAACTTTTCATATCTGGTTCCTAAGATTAACGCGATCAAACAAATAATAAACTAACAATTTCTTCTGCTTTATAAAATAGTACAGTATACACCTACACATGTTACCTTATGCGTTTTAATTTTAAATTGTATACTAAGAAGTTATACTGGAAATACTAAGAACTGGTTTAAAACTAATAAGTTTAAAAAATCATTGAATTCTAAACAGAAAGAGAACGTCGCCTGTCGATTCTCGCTAGAGTTCCATAAAATCAGTTATTTATGATCCGGACTATGTGTTAAAGATAATTATAATTAAGTTCTTTTACGACATTTTTAATATGATAGATTTAGGTATACCAACTTCTCAGGCAGTGTAGCCCAGTGGTAGCGCGCTCGCTTGGAAAGTTTGGTTCAAATTCCGGGTCTCGCACCTCTGATATTCTCTTAGGCCGATCATTTTCAACATGATTACACGGTTAAAGGGCTACATGATTAAGGAGTACGAATACGTACCACATACTATAGAATAGACTTTAGTAAAAATGTACGAGTCTAATTATAATCCATATCCACAAATATTATAAATGTGAGAGTTTTTAAGGATGCATAGATGTTTGTTACTCTTTCACGCCAGCCCGACTGAACGGATCTGCATGAAATTTGGTACAGAGATAGATTATAATCTGGAATAGCACATGGATTACTTTTTATCCCGGAAAAAATGTACGGTTTCCGTGGGATACATTTTGTTTCTTTCTAGGGTCCCGACGCGAAGCGAGTATTATATAGAAAGCTGTAATGTTGCATACATAAACGTTTTTATCTTTGTTAAAATGTTTTTTTTATGAAATGAGTTTACATTTGAAAATTTTACTAGTAGCTATTAAAGAGTGCCACTATGCATTATACACTGACTCCATCATGGGATCAGCTCGATGGTATCAAATTATTTTTCTTTCTTGTCTCCCGAATTTTATTATCATACACTTGCTAAATTTTAAATACATTTGGACTACTGTTGGCAGTTATTTATATATATAAGACAGTTAAAATTCACTTCCAAGTAAAGCTAACGAAAGCGTGTAAAAATACGTAAATATAAGCCCACATAATGTACAAAAATTATTACAATTGTATGTTTGTTGTTTGTTGTACATAGTCTGTAATGCATGTGTTAGTAGTCTTCTTTCGAGACTATCATATTTAAAATAGTGTAGTATATAATTAATGACGTTCTAATCGAACTAGTACTGCTTAAGGTCGAATATAATGAAAATTCTAACATTGCATTAAAGGTCACTAGCCGCAACCCAGCCAGGCGTGAAGCCAAGAGACATACAGGGAGGAGACCCACTTCGATGGGTGGTGTGCCTTGCTGGTTGCTCCTGGTACTTATCTGATAGAAGAGTGGACTGTTGGGGCAACTCCATGGTTGTTGTGGTCTACTTCGGTAGAACTACCGTCGGGGCCTCATGCTTGAGTGCGGTAGCGATCCTGCGACGCTCCATTAACACCTCCAGATATTTTTTTAAGAAATTAATTAAATTTCTAAGAAATCTATTGTTAACTGACACGCCGGCGTGTCCGCGGTCGTGGAGTGATTAAGAATGGGTAGTACTGGCTTTGCCGGCTAGTCTCACATAACCATCTGTATGTATGCAAGTGGTATGCCTTAATAAATTTCCCAACGTTAAAAATATATTGTAATTTTTTTAAATTCAACTCCATGTCCCATTCGGGTACTTTAATCAAAAAGTAATTATCGAATATAAAGTGCTAGAATGTAATGCTTAAGCTTTTATAATTAAGCATGTAAATGATTGTCAAATCGACCGTAAATAGTTCGACAGTTGTGATAACATTCCAGTTGTGTCATCCACTCACTATACCGATAGAGTGATTTGGTTAAAATAAAGCTTACACTAACTTAATATGCAAATAACATTGAGGCAGATTCCATATCTTAACATATCAATTGGGACCTATCTACGAAACCAATTATTAAAATCTTATTTAAATGATGTTGTGTTAAACTTATCCAAGGATATCGTACTCGGATATCGATAATCGTGCTTACGACAGTTGAAATATGGACAGTTTGAAAGTGATAACAGAAAATATAATAAAATTCCGAATGCCGAAAGAAATATTGTAATAGTCTATAACAATATAAGTGTAAACAGGTAAACTCAAGAAATAGGTACAAAAAATATCCAAATCGATTATATTATTTTATCGATCATTCGGTTACGTACGAATTTAGAAATGTAACAAGAGACTAATGATTGCAAATGGTAATTCAAATTTGAATTCAAGCCCTAAATTATTTTACATATAAAGCTTTTTTGGTATTAAAATATGTTATTTCTATACATTTAAACAAAAACGCACTCTATATAGACAGTTTAGTGAAAACTTTAAGCTTAACATAATTTAATTGTTTTAAATTATTCGTTTTCCAGACATATTTAAGACATTCAGCGGAAACCACAGGTGCCTACGAAACCCGCCGACATAAGCTGATAATAATATTAATTTTTTCCTCAACTCCACATTACATAATTCACTTTGGCTCTTCGTGGGAATGCTTCGGCTTCGGAAAGTTTAAACAAACCCAATCTTAAAATGATCTGATAATATTTCCACTAACACCTTATTTTTCAACAGGAATTTAATTTGATGTTTGTAATAATTAATATGGTCTCAAGAAACTTTATATTACGCCGTGATTACGTCGTCAAGTCAATTAACTGCTTGTAAAGTACTGTGACGTCTTCATGCCGTATCGAGACGCTCCTTAAGCGACCGTTAGTAGAGGAGATTGCCGTAAGTTATCTTTTAAACATCTAATCGTATTTATCTACTTGCCGCTTCTGACTTCGTGTTGTCCATCGGATAATGATATCTTGATTGGCTCTCTGAAGAAAAAAACAGAATAATTCTTGTACCGTGTGACATCTGTATCTGTGCGGGTCACTAAAGCTTAATGGCGAAACCCTTTTAACATATCGTATTTGACCAGTTAAATGTTTAATATTTAAATTTGAAAATTTAAATTTTTGATTCGTTTCGATATAATATTTAAATAATAATTTCGATAAAACAACACAAATAACTAGATAAAACAAGGCATAGTTATTTTAGACGACACCAGACTAATCTGGCCTAGACCCATCTAGATTTAAAAAATACATCCTTAGATAATCTTAAACCCATATAACTACATCGTAAAATATATAATTAGCAATAGTTATTGAGCGCCTTAAATTTATGCACACTTTGTGAGGTCCGTTATCATTTCGCTGACGTTTTTATTAAGCACAAAGTAATTTTCAATACCGATAAGCTTTAATTTTAAAACCACTATTAACTTAATTTACGATTTAGCTTCACATAACTATGATAAGTGTTCCTCTTAAACTCATTTGTAAATATAATTTTACAAGTTTTCCCCAACTTAGTACAAACACTTCGATCAACTTTCTAATTCCGACGCATGGCTGTTTTAACGTTATTTAATGGTTTTAAATATGTTTAATACATATTTTGTCACTCCAACACAAGCATTTTCCGCATTTGGATTTTCAAATGTAGCAGTGAAAATTTTCCAAGACCAATTTAAATCATGAGCTTACGTCTTAATCGATGTTTTAACTGTTTTAATGACTTTAAAAGTTAATGAAGCGTTCAGGAATAGGTAAAATTAGTTTTTATTTGTAGCTCCGCTCCTCACTTCTTACACATTCACACCTTCAATCCTACGGGAATCCATATTCTTTTCTCGGTAAAAAATTAGCTGACGTTCCTATCACTAGTATCCTATATACGTTTTAAATATATCTGCCTTTTCGAATTTTTTCGCAGATTTATTTTAATTTTTGGTTACGAATCCATTACAACAATCATGGTCACTCAGTCATGGTTGCTTAAAAGTATTCAAAATGTCGGGAAAATCCGAAAAGATGGTTTTAATTAAAATGTCAAATATAAGTGTAAATCTAAGAAAGTATTATCCTGTACATGTACTCGTGTTTCTTTCAAAGATTTTTGAAATAAGTAAATTAACAGATACACGTACATATATATTGTAAAAATTAATTGTGATGTTTTGAAGGCTTACTACTGGACACGAGCCCCTTGTGTGCGAAGGATCAGGTCCACCACGCTGGTCAAGTGCGCGTTGGCGGACTTGTCCATTGAAAACTAGGTATGCTCTCTCAAATGTGGAGATTTCATAATTATGTCTTCCTTCGCAATATTTGTAAACATGAACAGTAATCATATTTAATATATAATATATGTGTAGTTGCAAGATCAGATTTGAACCTGTTTCCTTGCTTGCTGCCTTACAAGCGAGAGCTTTTACAATGAACTACTCCTAATATCTCAATCTATTTCTAAGAAGGGTCAAATAAAATCGTTTGAATCTAAATGACTCTCATCAGATGAAATAAATATAGTAGTGGTCTAGTTGTTGGTACAATTTAGATGAAACGAGGAGGTACAGATAAGGGCCCAGCAGTAACGACGTGACGGAAACGGTTATTGATACGTGGAAGTATTTGGTACTTAAATAACTGATACTTTTTGGTTTGGAAAATTAAGTATTGAGTCATTTTACTAATTAGTCAAGATACAGATTAAAATTGAATTGGCTTATAAATCAAATTGAATAAACGCATTTTGATTTTGTTTTTTCTTTCCGGTTTTATATGTTTTAGTTTTTTTTCTCTTCTTTATATAATATCTATTTTTGTTGCATTGTATATTCTTTTATTTATTTTATATTTATTTTTTATAATATTGATTATTATGAAACAAAGATAGTTTTATTTGCAACATAAATATGCAATTACATATATGTATATCTAAGAAATTATTATGCAACAAGTTCTTCACAAGGTAATAAATACGTTCCGTTGCATGACTTAGATGTCACAGGCTGTGGACGGATGTATGTCGTGTAAAGTTTAGATGGGAGATAGTAAATGCGCGGCAACCCTGACCCACTCGCGCGCAGTAGATGCTATCTGCCTCGTGTCATAACAATTACGTGCCTCGAAGCTTGTGAAGCGCCCTGACGATTTTACCTCAATTTGTATAAAAGTTACCTGTTTATCTTATATCTACATGTAAATGTCATTCGACTGTCCGTTTATGATTTTGATGTATTTTTAATATTTTCTGGAATATAATAATTCCCACGAGAACAAAATGTGCCAGGCTGAAAATTAGTCTGTTCTTCTAGGACTATATTTGATTGATTGAATGTCTATCTAGTATCTATGTAAGTCTATATGTGCTTATAAATAAGAGTAATACTTAAAAATTAATATGCAACTAGCATTGCCCGCGGCTTCGCCCGCGTTCGATGACCAAAAACCAAATTCTTAGGTTTTACATAGTAGTACACTCTTACAATGCAGTGTTTGTATTTTTTCTCAGAAATGAGATATTTTCCCGCGGTAAAAAGTATCCTAATATGTTGACCCGGATAACCAGCTATCATCATACCAAATTTCATCAAAATCTGTCCAGTGGCTTTCTCGTGATGCGGTAACAGACAGACAAAAACTCTAAAAACTATAGATTCGGACTCTTTATCGATAATAATGTCTATTTCAATTAGATTTCCCAAAAAAAATATTTAATGTACAGATTCGACTTAACTACAATTTTATTATAGATATAGATTTCTGATAATATAAAAGCATGAACGAAATAACCACTTCGTTCATGTATAAAAGTCATGAACGAGTCTCTAATTCGTTCATGTATAAAAGTATTAAGATTACGCTTGAATTATACAAGCTGTGTACTGACTACACTAATAGTTATTTTATTATATTATGCTTTATAATTTGTAAAATATAACAAAAACTATTATATTTTGTGAGCACTTTGTCTTCACGACCATTAAATTTGATTTCCCCTGCAAGTTAAAAATCTACGGAATTATGTTTACGTTATATTATAATTGAAAATGCGACTGGTAAATAAATATTCAATAGGCCAAAAGTATGATATTATGTTAATAAAGTAAGAGTAGCATCAATCCAATATCAGTTTATATTGTAAAATTAACTACTAAAGCTGCTAGGTATCGTGATCAAAATCTATACATACCTATAATAAAATAAGTGGCTCAACCTCGATTCGCTCGGTTTCCCCTCTAAGAATACAAAAACAAACCTATCCCACGGAAACCGTACGTTTTTCCTGGATAAAAAGTAGACTATGTGTTATTCTACACTATAATCTATATCTGTGCCAAATTTCATCCAAAAACGTTCAGCCGTTATGACGTGAAGAGTATCAAACATATTTTAGGAAAAAAGTTTAGTGTTCCAATAACTTGCTCTATATCTTTGAATAACATTTGAAATAACATATATCTGATTAAAACACGCTAAGCAATTTCAAAAGACTGTCAAATCTCATTTATTGTTTAATAATGCACAGACAAAAAATCATAGACAACATATCAAATTTAACAGATAACATAAATTGCAATATGCCTTATATTGATTATTATTGTTACAATACATTAATAATATCACCGCCTCGATAAATATCATATAATGAAGTAACATATTCCCTCTTGCCATAAGGCATATTGCTAATACGTTTTTGCGAAGTATATCTCGTCTGTAAACTTTATAAGGTTATGGATTTTTTTTTTAATTCTATATAATCATGCGAAAAATTCCAGATATCAGTCGTACGCTAAAGAACGCGGTACTCGTCGTTATAATATATGTAGGCACGAGGGAGTCAAGGTGTCAACATCTTTGGGACACGAGTCACGTAGATGCGGAAATTTGCGTACTTTCTGTGACGAAACGTGCCTTTGAAGTTATGGTGCTCAGATGTGATAGGAATTTAATTATATTTATTTATGTGTCAGAGTATTTTTGGTTATTATAAAAAAGGTCAGACTTGGACTCGCACACCATAGATTCTAATTCCAAGCGTCTTCAGATTAGCGCAACAGGTGATCCTGTGATCACCTGTTGCGCTAATCTGAAGATTTCCTGGGAATTTCGTCAAAATCGCTCCAGCCGTTTTGTGGTCCATAGGGAGCATACACACACACGTCGATTTTATATAGGTATGCTATATACATAGATTTATTAATTTTTAACTTTATATTTAAGTATTTATAAATCTTAGCATAAATTCGACTCAACCTTGGATAGGTTTTATTACTTAAGGTAAGCACTTTGTGTTGTACATTAATATTAGTACTAAAACTACACTAGGTTGAACGCTTTTATAATAGAGTAAAAAGAAAAAAAAACATCAACATTTTTTTTTATTTTAATGCCTATGGAATAATAATATAGAAAAAATATTATTTTACTATCACTTTAAAAATAAGTTTCACAACGTACAGATAAAGTGGTTATTTGCTGTTAATTTATAAGTGCCTTCGCGTGATACACAGATACAAGATCTTTTATTGTCTGTATATATAAATACATAAGCCGTACATTATGAGTAACAAAATACATAACAGGTAAAGTCATAGTATGCCATAAACTATATTTGATATTCCCGCCATATGCTCTTTTAGGACTGCCGACCATTAGTAAAGCACGCTTCATAAGGATTTGAAAAAAATATTTAATCCCTTCCTACGATAGAGATTAATCATAACACTCATTTCTTCTTTTTCCGCCTGTAGTAAAATATCTAAAACAACTATGTATATAGATTATAGACGTGGTACGAGTAACTGAAGCAATTTGCGCTAATTCTCCATTGCTATGTCATTTTTGGAGATTCTCAGAATATAATCCTTATAGACACAGTTCAAATGTACGAACGTTTAATCAACTATTTATTATATTTTTTTTATAAAAATCGACCTTACTACTCTTTTGAACATATTAGGCTAATACATTTATTGATAAACATATAAAAACTTCCATACTGTGATGAACTGATTCCGCTCGCACTGAAGGGAGGGCCGCGCCTAGAAACGGGGCGTTAAAAGAGACAAAATTATTTTATTGTATGGACTTTAAATATACATACTTACTTTATCTGATAAAACAGTAATGAAACATAAACAGGTAAACGAAAACGTTTAAAACTATGTATTTTTATTTAAATATTGATATATTATCGCTACGCTTGTACTGGACCACTCGTATGCAGGGGTGGTTATTTACGTTAGCGGATCCGACACGAGGGCGACACGTGTGCAAGTCGTAAACATGTAACAGTTTTACTGTCCGTCTTATGAACTGGTTTATGCCTTGGTTTATGAGTTATGAGGACTTTATATTTAAGGTTTTAATATGGTGTTGGTTTTCGTGTGGTATTCAAGTTGCTCCATGCGTGCAATTGGAAGGTTATTAAATAGTGTGTTTAATATTATTTTTATCTTCCATAAAGAATATTTTTATATTTTATAGCCATAATAACAGAAGCATTGCTTTTAAAAGTATTCCGAACTAGTGGCACGACCTCAACTTACTTATGCTTTTCTATACCATTTTTTTTTTAAACTTTTTAAAACGTACCTACTAATATAGCTCATTGAACTCAGATAAAAAGTAGAGAATGCCAGTCTGTGACGATTTGTTGCTACACGACATTTTAGTATTTGAGATACAAGGAAAGAAAAAGTTACACATGATTTAAAATAGAGTAACATTCAAATTTTACTAAAATATAAATATATCTTACTCTTACTAAAAAAAATAATTCAGTAGTTCATTTGTTAATGTCTGAATCTCAGAAATTCTTTATTCGACGTATTAAATAGTAATATTGGGTGTAATAATTTCAGTATTGCAGTAATCTTACCAAGTTACGGTGAAGTCGTCTACTGGTCGGAATTTGACCGTAATTATTATATTAAAAAAACTAACTGTATTAATTGAGACTAAATCGCTCGTGGTAGCTCGTCAATTACTACTAAATAAAAAAAAAAAGAATCAGTTACCAAGCACAATGGAAAAAAGCACTGAACTGTTTTATCTTTGCCTATTTATGTATGAATAATATTTTTTTATTTATCTTAAAACACAATATATATATATATATATATATATATATATATATATATATATACATAACAGAATAAACCCTCAATTACAACTCTTACAATAAACTACTCAAAGTACCTAACATTAGCACATAACGTAACGTAAATATTTCAAAATAAGCTCGCAAATTTATCTGCAAAGGTCGAGACGTGTACTCGTACAGGTACACTGTACAGTGCGACGGGCGTGGCCCTTCTCTCTATCTTAATTAAATCCTGGATAAAACACTTGCTGTTGCTTTATGCTCGTATTAATCGTATAAGATTATAATCTCATTATATGAATACATTTTACAAACCGTTTCTATAAAAATATCGTTTTATGTGTTTTGATAAAGTTATAGATATGAAGAGAACTTACAGAATAATAATATTCAAATCTAAACTTTCTTATCTATAAATAATAACTTTTTACTAAAAAAATGCATGGACTTCGTCGAATCATTTAAAAGTAATTATCATACCCTTCGGGGCGTATTTTTTTTAAATTAATATGTAAGCTCTTGAAGAATAGCTTTTTGAGTTATAGTGTAACATACACATAAAATTTTAATTTCATTTAATTTCAAATAATACAAATGAATTGAGTACCTCTGACTTTTTAAAATTGGTAAAATTATCAAGCTTTAGGGACGAGGAAACAAGCTTTTGTGATCTATAAAGTAACAAAATTAAAATATACAGATATAAAAAAAATGGTTGCTCCAACCGAGAGCAACTATAAAACGTGATTTTTTTATTAAATGTTGATAGGTATATGTATTTCAATGTAATTATGCATTTTATAGAATGCTACAACGCTTTTAAGCGATATAATGGCTCATTATATAACTTAGTGGGTACGACTGTACGTACGTACGCACAACATAGTATTGTGTAACGTTCCCATACGAGTGCAATTATACAAGCCTGGGAACTTCCTCACTCTGTAACGTGACGTGTTTTCACTGTTTTTGTTTATTAAAATGCCAGTTTAAAGTTTTATAGAGAAGAACTTTGCTTAGAGTAGAGCTAGTGAATATATGCAATTTATTCTCCATTATTCCATAGGAACTATTTAGCATACCGGAATAAACAGTATCTTATACATATATTTATCAAGAACATGGCCTATCTATATACCAAAGTTTCATCCAAATTCATTCAACGGCTTACAGATTTTATTGTTTATATCTTTTATAGTGAATATTTGTATGTATGTACATTGTACGTATTAAAGCTTCGCTGAATTGAGCTTATATCTACTTAATAGATAAATTTTCTTGTAGCCCATGATGATAACAAACCTAGCAAAATATTTGTTTTTATTTTCTTTTTGAATATAAAAGATTAAACAATAGAAACGTGGCAGATTGAAGATCTGTATCCAGCGATGTCACACCTTCAAATACTTGGAATATTTTTGTATGATTTAGACACAACAATACTTCTGATTTCATTTTACTTTTTCTTTGAAATATTCATAAAATACGAGTTTCTTATAAGCGAATTAAAATTCCTTACATTCCTTCCTCTGGAACTTAAAACGATACAGAAATTCTCTTGCAATTTGGCAAATACCTCGGCTTTTCAACTAAGTTACTTTGTAAGTCTACTCGTGAAATATTTGTCGAAATCTCTTTGAAGTTATTAAATTATGAAATACCTCTAAGTTTTTCAAGGGAATGAATAAGAAATCTGTAAATTATCACGAAAAAGTAGGTATTTAGTTAAGGTTTAGAATCTTTGCAACCACTTTGGTCATAAACAAATTTAACTTCTTAAGCAAAGATATGTAGAAATAATTAATTTATTTTGTATAGTATAGGATGTACATCACAAACCTGGGCATGTCAATGGGTATTATTGGGATGTACTGACTGAATGGGATTGTGGATGTTGATAGATATATCAAAAGAAGGATTATGAAAATCAATACACAATTCGCGAAGATATCGCGTAACATCCTACTAATATATATGGATGTTTGTTACTCTTTCACGCAAAAACTACTGAATGGATTTTAATAAAACTTTGCAATCATATAGCTCATACACCAGAATAACATATAGACTACTTTTTATCCCGGAAAAATGTACGGTTTCCGTGGGATAGATTTGTTTTTATTTTTCTAGCTGCGAACCCGAAACGAGTGTGAACCGCTAGTAATTATATATAAGACTAATTAAATACCGTAATTACTATTAATTCGATCAAAAATGACAAACCTTTCTATAGCACGCGGCGACACTGCGTGTGTTAGCCATTGCTAATAATTGTTATACATATAAAAACATAAATGCTCATTTCCTAGCAAATAACTTTTCAAAAAGAATAAAAATCTAAAATCAAAGTTCTGATTGTCTAAACACAAATACGAAACAACGTGCATTTTAATTTTGTCATCGAAAAAGCAATAAACAAACGAGATTTGAAAAAAGCGTACTATTTCGAACTTAGTGCATCTCAGACCAATAAAAAACTACTTTTTTATTGGTCTGAGATGTGCATAAGCACATATAATATTGTCCTCAATAATAATATCGAGGACACTTTTGAGACGCTAGTTGTGTATCTTTAGTTTTTGTATATCTATGGTGTTAGCATACTATTATAAAACTAACAAACCAAACAAGACAGAAATATAAAAATTTAAATTTAAAATTAAGCAAATTTAAAATACTATTAGCACTTTATAACATCAATGTTTGATGAAACCTTGACACTTTCCTTGTGACTGATAGCAGCCATAAAGCTTAGTTATTGAGGTGTGAAACATGCTCGCGCGTATATGGAAACTTATTTAGAAACTACAGTATTTATTATCTATCACTCTTTATTGGCGATAATAAAGACACGTGTCTCTAGATGACAACGTACATGGCTATTACGCCGGAGATCACAGCATCCATTCGCGCTTGATGTTTTATATAATAATTATACAGTATGCAACAAAGTAACAATTTTTGTTCGACATTATACGCGCTTTTACTGTCGACTATTTTACGTCAGTTTGACCAAAGGTATGAAGTTTTTAGTCAATTATTTAATTAAATTATCTAAACTAGGAAAGAGAATAACAAAATTCATATAGCTTAAGCTTTAATAACAATAATAATGTCTAACTAATCAAATCGCGTCCCTGACCACGCGTGTGGGAAATGTTATAACGCAAGTATGCTAACGCAGATGCACTCTACTCCCTACCGCCTCCTCGGCCGGGCCAACAGATCTACGTTTTCTCCGAAGTAATATTGGAAAATAATAAGGGGCTTTAACACCGTCCAAATTCCTAACTATTACTGAGAGTTCAAGTCGCTACTTAGAATCAAATAAGTGTTTCAGTTGATTTAACTCAGGACTTGAACCCAGGAATACAAAATCAGTCATGTGAATAACTTTAGTCCGTAAGTTTTAGCAAGTAGGACAATTTTGACTACAAGTACTTCAATAAAAACTTGTATATGATTTATATAGTTAGTATCTATACACACGTTCAAACCAGTTTTAAGAGATTCCGGGAATCGAATCCCCGGCTAATAATGAGCGAGTCACAAAAAACCTTCACTCAACCAGATTTCATATACAGATAGCATTTTATTGTAATTACTCCAGGCGTTTAACTTTTTGTATTCGGGAATTCATGAAACACGATTTATTCGACTTCTTAAGGCAAGTATACGCGGTATTTCAACATAATATCTCCGTATATATACGTGTACTAGTAACTTTGCTTATTTTTATACAATTTTAATTATTGTAACACTCATAATGTATGTATTTATCAAAAAAACTTCAATGATACCAATATTTTGCATCTTCAATTTACTATAATTTCACAAAGTCTCGATCTGACGACTGGCCGTGAGGAAAGTACACCAAAAAAGCTCATAATTCATTACATTACAAATTAAACTTCAGATTATTTGCACTCTCAAGATTCTTATGTGTTCTCAACAATTAGTCTTCTGTTTTCAATGTCATTAATTACCGCCTTTATCATGCCGGAACAATGCCTAATATCAAAAGTTGCTTCATGAGAGATTGAGCCCGCAGTACATGTCTGACAAACGGGTCTCTTTATCCGGTGTGACAGCGGTCGTCAATTGATCTTTATATACATCTCTACAACATACATAGTTTAAAAAAAAAGATATTTTTCCGATGGTATACCATCCAGAATGCTTTATTGAAAAAAAATAGAACATTTGAATTTTTAATATATTTTAACATCGGCTTATAGAGAATTAGAAATAGTGTAAAAATGAATGATTTGAGCACCTTCCCGATTAAGTTACTATTACACTTCCCTTCATTCTAAAGATCTTTCGATGTTGGATAGCGCTTATTCATTTAACATGATTAGTGGATATTATCTTTATACAAAAAGCTAAGTTTTATACACGAATCACGAAATGTAAGAAAACTAGAAAAATCTAGGAAAGCTAGGACCATGAAACAAATACATACCTGGTAGACAACTTTGTATGTTTTCTGTTATATGTGTATATTCGTTGCTATCGCGGTAATAGCTTATGTATATGTACATTGGGTACTCTAACAAAATATCAATCTAAGAATTACTCGTTGGTGTGATAATGGCTGTGGTAAGATTTAATAAGTGCAAATCGACCGTGGGTGTTCACATAACGGTACGCCCGTGGTCTGTAGGACAGCTGTTTTTGCTCATTACCGCGTCGAGTACGTGACACTGCTTACCTTGTACATAACGTACACAAATAAGTCATTACTAAGAGTATAATATGTAAGTACGTCGCTGCACTTTCATATTTCAAGGGCAGATGTGTACTATACAATATACATATTACACATTGGATGCGGCATCGCTTTTGGCATGGTTATAATCTAGCTCGTAAAATAAAATTATATACCATTTGAGATACGTTGCATGATATAAATGTACTTTTTTGTTATTAAGAGAAACTTTCATGTTTTTGTGACTGATTTCAGCTACAGTGTTCAATCTCACTGAGATTAGCCAACTGCTTAAAAGATATTACAATGCAGCGCGTGTGCGCACAGACACAAGTGCACTCTCTATTCCTGTCACTCTCTATTCCTGTCACTCTCATTCTCCGGTGGGACGACACTCGACATGACCAGTGAGAGTGTCGGCGCAGGACCGACGTGACACGTGCTCTTCAAGGCACGGGAGTGACGCATCGTCAGCTCCCCTACAAGGAACTTCGCGCCCCTACAAAGAATTTCTTGACAGAAACCTTAGTATGTTAACATAAATATTAACAAAATAATACATACGTACAAACACAATTATGTCATATAATTTACAACAGAAGCCTTTGTTCATGACATTTTTTTCAAATTCAAAATATTTTTATCAGCATTAAATTATTACAATAAAAATTGTACTGAACGTCATGAGTCTACTGCCAGTTCGGAAAGAAGAAGCCTCAGACCTGAGAAGAACTGGCGAGAGAAACTCAGCGGGACTAATATTATTTCATTATCTTTTTTTATAAAGTTAAATTATAAATTACAATATCTCTATAAAATTGAAGTTTTTAAACACATTTAATGCAAAAATTGGTTATATTGGCTCGTACCTGTTACCTTTTATACCTTCCATCGCAATTAAATTTGACACGCTCCTCACTCGCGGTACTATTAGACACATAGGTTATTTTTTATCTGTCTATCAAGCAGCTACCGAAGTATAATTGAATAACTGTTATTAAGTGAGAATCTGAGCAATGCGAGAGTGCGTGTATGAAAATGTGAAGGTAGTATCTAAAACTAAATAAATTAAATGTTTAACGTCATCGAGTACATTTTTTTAAATTTTATTGGAATTTCAGTTCAATCACTCTAAGTATATTTTCAGTGACACGAAAGAGAGAGTTTAAATATAACATGTCAATCACAGTCTCACTAGTTCACTCAAAAACTTATTAGCAATTAATGTATTTTCTTATATTTTCTCCATAAAATGTTAATAAAGTTTTCTAACGATTTAACTTTATATCTATAAGGCGTTTTCTGCATAAATAACCTAATTAGAAGTACAGTGGTATGTAGTTAAGACTCAACCGAGCTCAGTCTCGTACGTCGACAACCATAACTAGTGGATTTTATAGCAAATATTCTTACTTTTTCTCAGTAATCATTATTTTCATAAGATGCTATCGCCATCTCTCTCGGTATTTCAAGGACTTACTTATCTGTTCAATACCAACATTAGAGAGACTGTTTTTGAAGTGAAAACATCTATAGGCAGGTTTGGATTGTTAGTAAATTCATGTAAGTCAGTCGACATGGTCACGTGACGTGTTAACGCTAACACTCAGAGTGACGATAGATGTCAAAAGTAGATAAATGTGAACAGTTTTAATTTACAAATTTTTATTTAAGATCAAACAATTAATTTGAATATCCAAAAATAACAACTGTTTGTCTATAGTTTTAAGTTTCCACTTCTGTCTGCAGTTCTTATGACTGCTTTTTTGTGTTGTAGGTACATCAGGCGCATTGATTAGAGTGACTTTGTACCGATGCAGTGACTGATATTAAGTTCCATTTTAGGTAATGTTAAGTACATATAAGAAGTTAAGTACATATAATATGCGGACTGCAGTTTAGTATATGGGACGCGGCCCCTGGAGGTGGTATTATTGGATAGGGGAGGTGATAGAGAGTCCAAATATATAAAAATTATTTTGAGGAAACAAAAGAGTCAAACGTTATTGAGACTTAAAGTTACAACATTTCCATACATTATTTAGACATTACTACCATTTAGACACTTGGAAATATCAAAATGTCACTTTCAATTGTCAAAATGGTCTCCAGATGATGAGTCAGATATACCACCGAATTTTAAATGAACATAAAGCACTTATAATATCAAGGGTTCTGGCTTTGAAATAAAAATAGGAAATGCATAGTTTTTTTTTGTTTTGTCGTGTTTTTAAATTATACTTACTTTGCGTGAAATTCGAATTTTCTAGTTTTCTAGTCATATAATAATATTCCATATTCAATTATAAAACTAATTAAAATTATAAAAATGTTTCAAGTAAAAAAATATTGTAAGGTAATTGGTACAATTTTCATTTCGTTATTTGTGGGTAGGCTGTCTGTAACAACTATACCTTCGAGACCTCTAACACCTCAGTCTCTCCCGTGACCATGAATGCTGTAAAGCATTTGAAACGTCGGGAACAAATCCAAATAAATCCACGAAAAAATGCGAAAGGATAGTTTTATTTAAAATGTCAAATATTCGCGTAAATCTAAGAAAGTATTATTATAACATTAAAATTATTATAACATTAAAATAAAACGTACGTTTACCTATTTATAAAATAAAAATTAATTCGTTAACAACATAACTCCAGTACATACAAATGTACAATGTGTAATGATATGTACATACCTATATTTAAACGGAAATAGATCTTTATAATAGATTATTTATTACTGTTTGTCAATTAGTAAGCTAATTAATAATATTTACTATTTAAACAACTACTAAATGAAATAAGTACATTTACGATTTTCCTGTACGTATTATACAAAAGTACATACAAGCAAGTATTATGGTGAACAGCGTTCCCCATGCAGTAAACAAAATGATAGGAATTTAATTTCCAAATGAGATACAAATTAAAAAAATATACTTATAAAAATGTAACTATGGAACACATTAAAATTATATTATATCTGTATAAGTATTATAAATATGAATGTTTGTGATTATGGGGAAGTTTGTTACTTTTGTATTATATATTATTGGCTTAACTTCACTTCGCTCGGGTGCGTCCCGAGGTACGTGCACGTAGCGTTACTACAGTTTAATAGGAAGATCTTTTTAAGATAAATAATTCTGTATTACATTGTTTTCATATAACTTTATTAGTTTATGCGGCGCACGCCAATAAAGCACCCATTCGGCATGTTTTTTTTCGACATATTAATACACTAAAGAATTATACACTTAAACTTTCCTCATGAATCACTCTATTTATTTGTGAAAACCGTATGAAAATCCGTTCGGTAGTTTTTGAGTTTATTGCTTTCAGACAGACAGACGCGATGGGGTATCTTATTTTACATATAATACTAGCGGACCCGACAGACGTTGTCCTGTCTACACGTCTTTAATTTGAAAATTTCAAACTTTTTGGACAAAATTGTGAATCTAAACCATTCCCAGATCCCCTTGAACACACACAAAAAATTTCATCAAAATCGGTCCAGTCGTTTGAGAGAAGCTCAGTGACATACACACTCACAGATGAATTATATAAATATAAAGATATAGTGATATAAAACAAGAATATATTTACTTCAAGCCAATAATAAACTATAATGTGGACCTATGTTCCAGTTGCATAATTAACTTTTGCTGTATTGACTCGCGGCCCACAACTCGCAGCTCTTACAAAATAACTTTCGAAGTTTCCCTACAGATATTATTCGAAAGGATGATGATGATGATGTTCTCCTAAATCAAAAATATATATATTATGAACATAATAATAATATTTACTAATTATCTACTTTCAGTAACATAAAGCTTGTGGGCGACAATCAAGGCAACATGTCGTAAGCCTGATAACAAACACCTGCAAGGTTCATATAAATAATCGCACCCCAAGCTCCGAACTAGTGACAGCCGCGCTGGCGCGATGCAGCTGCCAACCGGACACACCGCCACTGCGAATTTAGAGGTCCTAATAGGTATCTACGATATACATTAAGTAATCTGTGTTTTCCCTTGTCTCCGAATTGAACCGAAATTAAAACATATTTTAATTCTTGACCCATACACCTATACATATAATAAAAGTGTAACTGATCGCTGTCTGTACATAGAAGATATTTGAGAAAAACTATCATTGGGGGTCTTTATTTACGCGATAGAACCCAAAACAATGATTTTTAGTTTTTTGTCTGTTTGTCTGTGCGTTTGTGCGCGCTAATCTCAGAAACGGCTAAATCGATTTGGATGCGTTTTTCACTAATATATTGTGATAAGTTTTACTTAACATTTAGTATTTGCTGTATTTCAATCGATTCATAAATAAAAAAATTACGTCAATTTAAAGAATCACCTAGGGACGAACCCGAGCGGAACGAGGGTGAGTCGCTAGTTGTATAATAATAAGCTTGAATTGTAAATGTTAACTTACATCAATCATTTCAATATAATTAGATTTTCTTACATCTTACAAGATTTTTTTCGTTTGCTGAATAAAATAAGATACTTCTTCATTGTAGACCGCAAGCCTAGCGCCAAATTAAGCAAAATTGGTGTAGCGGGTGACGCGTTCTAGTAAACGAATATGTACGACCAAAATAAAATGAATAAAAGATAATAATAACGAGCTCATAATGGTCTTTGGACTATAAGCTAGCTATGAGTATGCAAAGGCTTACGACGACACGTTGTTGTGTCATTACGTGCAAGGTGAACAAATGGATAAGCACGCATCTTATTATAAATAAAACTATTTTATCCAATTTTCGCGGTCCTATTTTTTTTTTTTTTGCCCAACTTCTCCAATGCTTTTCTCCGCAAAGCCAACAAACATAGTCACGGAAGACATTAAGGGTTTTAACGTTTCAAATGTCAATCCAAAACAAATAACAACAACAATATAAATAAGTAAACAAAAAGTAAAATACCCTGAAAGTTTCCAAAAAAATATGTTTATAGTTTGAATAGTTACTTAAATCTAAGAAAGAAGCCTAATATTAGCAAATAGGTGTATAAGAAAGGAAAATAATAATTAATAAATCACTGGGCATGTTCAAATAGTGTATGCAATATCTATTGTACTAGTCAATAACTCAGGAACTAAGACCAAATCATAAATACCAATCTTAAAGACATTTAACCAGTACCTAAAATTATCGCTAACAGAAATGGTCGTAATATCACGAACGATTCTACTCTCAGTGTTATCATAATAAGAGCTATATCAAAGTATGAAGTGCTGACACAATTTTACGCTCGGTTGTCAATTTAAACGCAATCAAGTATAAACAAATGATAAATAAACCATTTAAGTTTGAAGTAACCGGTGCGTGGCTATAGTTTCAAGATAACTAGATACTCGTTTTTCAAATATCACGTTGTACTAACTTATATTAAAAAATACAAAAAAATTAAATGTAGTAATTGTTTGTGTTTATCAGTTTCAACGCATTTACGCCTGAACTAGTCAATGTGAATTGCGAAACTTAGCACAAACTTTATAGTTACGATTCTTCCTTTCCTTCATTTTATGTCTGTTTTCATTTTCTATCTTTCACACCTGATACCTCATTTTTAAGGTTCTGTACCCGAAGGGTGCCAACGGAACCCTATTACTAAGCCTCCGCTGTCCGTCCGTGCGTCCATCTCTCAGAGGGCTGTGTCTCATAAAGGTACCGTAATAGGTAGAATTATTAATAATAAAATTTTCACAGAGTATGTATTTATATTGCCGCTATAACAACATATAATAAAAATAAATAAAAATAAAAAATAAAATACAAGAAACATTTTTTTAACGCTCGTAATCGTTCATCGAAATTAATATACTACATACATAGAGTAAAAGTCATATTCATAAAAAGTGCATGTACGCATAGTACGGAACCTATCGTGTGCGAATTCTACTCGCACTTGACCATTTTTTTCCATTTAAATGATTATTTGATATTTCATAAGATATTATCAGTTTTATGTACCTACTAAGTGTAGTGGGCTCAAGCCCTTGATCTCACATTTATAAGATTTTCATGTGAAGGTGAATGAAATTAGCGTGAATACAATGAAGAAATCATCATGTTAAACGGGACGTTAAATTTATTTTATATTGAAGTTAAGTTGGATAAAAAGTGTTTTTTTTTTTTAAATAAATCTAAAACTAGTGCATAGTATGTAATACAAATATTTTTTTTAGGATTTTCCCAATGCCGATGTAGCTTTGTGCGGCTTTTAGCAATACTCTAATGGCAAGCTATTGTAACTAGCATTCCCAGAATCTAAACCGTGCTTTTCACTTTAAAAAAATAACCATTCAGAGTTTTCCTGACATATATGTATTTAAAGGTATAAAAATTGAATCGAGAATACTTTTAAGTATCTAAGATTCATGAAAGAAGAAGTTAAAGTCTCAAAACCAATTTGCTTACATTTACAAATTAATTTGTAATCTTTTTAAAATTGTAAAAAAATGTTAGAAAAATATATGTAAAAAAATTAAAACACTAGTAATTTATGACCCCGACGTGATTTGAACACGCAACCTTCTGATCTGGAGTCAGACGCGCTACCGTTGCGCCACGGAGTCTTGTGCGTGGTATGTCCGAATTATTATATCTAATGTACATAGACACATTTCACTATAACTTTTTGAGAGCTTTCATCTTTTTAGGATTCCATACCCGAAAGGTGCCTACGGAACCCTATTACTAAGGCTCCGCTGTCCGTCCGTCCATCCGTCGGTCAGAGGCTTATATCTCATGAAATGTAATAGGTAAAGAATTGAATTTTTATAGTGTGTATTTCTAATTTCAAAAACAATTTCAAAAAGGCTGCCATGCAAATAAAAAACCGATTATGGTACGGAACCCTTCGTAGCGAGTCCATGTCGCAATTGATTATTTTTATTCTAACTATTCATTTTAATATTAATCGAAAATATTACAATTAACTTATGGACGTCTGTAGTATCGCTGAATTGACGACGTTCAAACGTAAACAAAATTTACTTTGAAATTTATTTGACAAGAATTCATAATTGTTGATAATATGACCAATAAACATGACCTACCGATTTAAATTATTTTTTAATATAAAAAACTAGTTTTTATGACTTAAATATAAAAGTTAGACATATGCTATCGCTGACTTTTTTGTAGGCATTATTAAGTTCTACAACTTTTCTCTAGAACATTATCATAATATATCTCTCATCGTTAAGAAACGTTTTCGTTCGACCGTTTTTTCTCTGACTTACTTTGCAAATCCGACTACCATGAAAAAGTCTATTCATTCTTCGCGTTAATATATAGCCTATGACACTCAGAAAGAACGTGGCTTTCTATTAGTAAAAAATTTTTGAAAATCGGTTCAATAGATCCAGAGATTACACCCTACAACGTCACAAACTCTCAAACTCACAATATCACAAACTTTACCTCTTTATAATAATAGTATAGACATTACCGTTGTATAAGGGTTCGATATAAACAAAATATGTTTAATACCGATAGGACTGGTAGAAGGAGTAAAATTTAAGTTGACCGTATATTATAACATTAAAGGGTGCGGTTTGCGGATGCGTATAACGGGAATAGAAAGCACGCCTATCTTGCTGGATCTCTGCGTCAGGTACTCAGCTTCAGCGCCGATGATGATGACAGCAGCAGTTAAATAGTGATGGTGATGATGGTACACATGGAGGCACACGTCACAAGACACTTGAATGCACCATGCAAATTATAGCACTCGCGCAAATGTACGTCTCGAGACTTAAGCGGTTAATTACGAACTGTTCATTAGCGTGCTTTTAAATAATTGTACGCGTGCATAAAAGGAGGTAAACGGGTAAGAAATAAAATTATAAAGATATACTATTGGCAGAAACAACATACATTCTTTGAATAAACAGCAGATATGCCGAGGTAATAAAGAATTATTTGCTCATTATTATTTATTTGACTGAAGTTGAACATTTGCATATCTTTACATAGTATAAAATGAAGTCGCTTCCGCTGTTTGTTCGCTTAGATCTTTTAAGCTATTTAATGGATTTTAATGCAGTTTTCATCAATAGATAGAGTGATTCAAGAGAAAGGTTTATATGTATAATACATGCATATTATAGTACAGGAAAGCCGAGAAATTCAAAGAGTTGTATTTCATACTAACTGTTAAAACGTACCTAGGGACGAACCCGTGCGAAGCGAGGAGGAGTCGATAGTTATCAATAAATCAATGTTTCGAAGTACATATTTCAAAATATAAGTTAAATCGTTAGCCATTATCGTACAAAATTATTGATACTCTCGAAGCATAAAGCTCATCACATTTCTTAATGCATGGAAAAAAGAATAAAAATCAAGGGCTTTTGGATACTTCTACCAGTGTTATAGTTAAAGCAAGCACCATATTTTATTCATACTCATTTCTTCCCAAACTGAAATCAAACCTGTGATTAAACAATACTATTATAGATTATGGTAATTTTTATTCTACTTCACTCACCTTTTTTACGCCTATTATCACCAGGTACTAAGCATCGCTTAAAATATGAACTTACTTATATTCAAATGAAACTTTTTTCATTTGTGAATTCTTTAAACATTATTAAGGCTACCCCACGCACATATTTCACGAATAAAAACGTCCATTCTCCATTTTTCGAGTTACCGTTTAGGGGCAGAAATCCGTAATCCTTGTTTAAAAGAAAACTCATTTATCTAAAGCCGGGGGAAGTTCTCGTAAAGAGTTTGATATCGATAACGTGACGTTGCTAGTTTTTGTGTGCAGAAAGCATTGTGTTACAGAAATACCTACCTTTTAAAATATTTAGCTGCTCTTACGTACTATTCTAGTTACTACATTTGACTACTTTGACTAGATTATGAAAGGTTACGCTAAAGGAACTACATACTACATAATTATTTATATGCTTAGATTATTATTTTAATTATAAATAGTTCGTTCTAGTTTCAGGCTTACTTTTTTTGAAACACATGAACAAACTGTGACAAATACTTTTTTAAATTCACCCAAAATAAATTGCCCTGAACAAAATTCGAACCGCCACCAGCGTAAAGGTAAGATGTCCACAACTACACCAGACCTACAACTATTAATTATGTAGTATACAAAATACGGCATTTAAACACATAAAGGTTTTATTTCAAAAGGATGATAAACTATACGGCGCATACCAAAAAAATCCAGCAGATTTTACGCAGCAATAACTCTTGTCATATTCTTTATAGTCGTAAAATATCAGATTTCGTCCCCCGCCCGGCGTAAACCTGAGTGACGTCTACCGCCTGGGGCCGCTATCAATCCGCATAGACCAGGAGGCTACGTGGATGTTATGGCTAGGAGGAAAACGTTAACATTATTTATGCAACAGCTGGCGTTTAAGACGCTCAATGGATTATTTATTATCTCTGTTAATTATTCCTAAAATTTTATAATAAAAGTAAGTATTTGCTGAATACTTATGGTCATATCTAAGAGCATTCTATGTATGTATGTGTAATGAAATTGATAATATACCATCAAGCACATTCGGTTCTTAGACTATAAGAGTAAAATGTGTTACTATAGACTTTACAATCGAGCCGGTGCGCGGCGTGTCGCCTGCCGCCTGCCTCCGGCGATGTACGGAGCCTCCACTACTGTACTAGCGACGGCACGCGGCTTTGTTTTAATATGCATTCAATTAAGTACTAAGAAACTAAATGGCTTTTAACTTAGATATCGAATATTCAATAATTATTGAAATATCTGTCTACCTATCTACAATATATAAAGAGAATAAAACGCAGAAATTCAAGTTTTTGGAATACATGTAGTTGAGTATTATTTAGTATAGTATTATATGATCTGTGGTATTATATTGCCATCATTATCAGACCAACTCCATGGTGCATTGTCGTAATAATTATTAGTAAAGGTCTATCAAATATAATGTTCACTCCGAGTATGTAGTAAACTCGTAACGTTCAGTAACTACTAACTACCTATGCAATAGGTATAAGATTCAATTTACAGACATCTCCGATCGAATAGACAAAACGATTCTTTAATTAATTTATCATCTTTCTTTACCTGTAGATTTGGTAAATTAATTCAGTTGATAAATTAATTAAAGAATCGCGTTGTCCATTCGATCGGTTAATTTTAAAACTTTGACGGAGAAGTTTCATGATGTTGATAATATTATATTTAACGAAATGGAATTATAATATTGATCAAAAATAATAAATCAGTATTTCTTTTTTTTGATTCCGGTCGTCCAGGTCGTGTGACGTCCCCAAAATTATTCTTACAAGCACAATTTTAAAGTTTCATAAGCTTTTCATTTGTTGAGATATTTTAATAATTCTTTCATATTTTTGTTATATTTTACTTAAACTTTTATAATTAATACATTAAATTAATAAACTTTGGAAACTTCTCCATTCATCCAATTTTAATTTTTTAAATGATTTAGAAACATAGCCTGCGACAAACGGACTGTCAGTTATCTGTCAGAACACTCGCTGTAGATGGTCAGTATCAACGAAAGATATTAGGGTCCAATTTCTTTTCATATGTACTTCTCTTTCGACAACATTTTTATAAAATCTACCTGTCAGTTATCACTACAAATAAATAAAGTTACATTTTTAAAAAGGTTTGTCGACCAGTTATCTCGGCGTAAATTGAATTAGGCCAATTAAATGATTTCGGCTACTTAAGTCTCGTTAAGCAAGGTGTAAGTTATATCAAATGTCGCTTAGACGTAATGTTTTTTGGACAAGAGTTTCAATTTGTAACGAAATGTAAGTATATTCTAAGATGATAAGAATTGCTTATGACAACTTTATCAAGAGGTTTTATCTAATTAGGCTAGTAGTTTAGTTTTTTTTTTCTAATTTGTCTATACATATTTTGTTTTTTTTTTCAACGCTTAATCAAAAGTGACACAATCGTCAAGCAACTGCCAGCCTTATGGCCTAAAGTAATTCCTAATTTAAGTTAAAGCTAAATAATTTCATATAATATGTATATCAAATCATCCCGCAACTCTTAGAACATGATAAACAACACGTAGCTGTATTAAATATTCCAATATAATACAAAACAATTCAGGAAAATATAATCATTCACGAGCCGCTGAACGAAAACACATGATTGAATCAATTTATACAAACACTAAGCTTAAGAGTTGGTAGTTTTTTCGCTTAACAAGCTAACCTTTGGAACTGTCAGTCTAATTTATTATTTTACATTTGGTAGTCTATTTATGGAGGAAGATTAGATAATGCTACGTTCTATAAGATCTAATTCACACGTTTTTTAATAATATTTAATATCAAAGATATTAATAGGGTATCATAGAATTGAAATTCAGTTTTCTCGAATTTTTGTTTTTGTATGAAGTACGCTGAAAGCATTTGTGGTATTTTTTTATAACGATCTGGAAATAGTTAAATTAAAACCATAACAGAGCTTTATTTTAAACGGTCGCAAAAAGCCAAAATATACCGTACAATTACTACTGCATATAAAATTATGTTTTTGCACTATAAATAGAAAACCGTAGGTAATTACTACTCTTAGGTAACCAAAGAAAATGTACAATAACGATTTTTTACGATTTTTTTATTCAAAGTTATAAAACGATTTGTAAAATTAAAGGGATCAATTGTAAAATAATATTTTGGTACATTTCTAAACAACTGTAACAATATATAGAAAGAAGCCCCTAAGAAATATATAGGGACATATATCTTATTAGTATTTTATAAATGTGAAAGTTTAGATGGATGTTTGGATGTTTGTTACTCAATCACGCCTGAACGGCTGAACAGATCTGGATAAAATTTAACACAGAGATAGATTATATAGTCTGGAGTAGCACATAGGATACTTTTTGCCCCGAAAAATGTATGATTCCCGTGGGATAAATTTGTTTTTATTTTTCTAGAGGCGAACTCGAGCGAAGCGAGATTGAGCCGCTAGTATAGGTACGTATAATTTTAAAAACGATTACTAAGTCATTTCAGTCAGTCTTTCATCTAAGAATACTTATTCAAGACGTAAATTTAAATCTGAGCCTCCACAAGCTTCTATTCAAACGTGGAGCGCGAAGGGCGATAAAGCGGAGTCACTCTCCTCATATAAATCTTTTTGCGAAGTTAGACCTCATAATGTGAATATCCACAATTTATTGCATTAAACCTGCAAGCTCAAGCACTAAGTAATACTGAAATTGACATAAAATTTTACAATAGCCAATTAAAGTTTTAAATATGTTCTTTATACTTCCTAGTAATATTGTAGATGTTAAAGTCTGTGAAAACGTTTTAGTGTTTAGTCCTCAATTATTAATAGAAAATAATTACCTAAGCAGATTTTAATGTAATTTGACACACTAATAGACCATGTTCTAGATAATTAATAGACATATATAATAATTTTATTCTGATGAGATATTTTTAGTTTGCATGACTCACCCATGGACAATAACAAACAGGTTTAAAAATCAATATTATGAAAACTTTATCACCAAACAATATTGTAATAGAAAGGATGTTAAAACATTTAAAAAAGCTCTGAAAAGTGCAAGCAAAACCGATCAATACAACTAGTGACATCATAAAAATGCGTCATGTGAGTCAGAACATTAGGATTGGAGTATCTCATAATAAAGAATAAAACTGTCAAATACATTCACTTTGAATAATGTCGTCATTCGGGAGACTGTTTCTTTTTCACCAAAAATATGTTTTAGCATGTAAGATATACATGCGATATTCGCTTGCAAGGAGATAAAATTTATGATCGTATGGTAACTGCCTTCGAGGGTGAAATGTGTGAATTTAGAGCAAGTGTTGGGGGAGTTCATGATCCTTGCAGTAAGCACAATCTTAAGCTACTTTAAGTATTTTCCTTATGGGATTTGTGTGTTCAAAAAATGTGCGAAGCTGCATTTATTTCGTCTAAACCAGTTGTTATTATGTCATTCCCTAAAATTTATATTATTTTCTCTGGCTATGACGATCAAGTCTTTACATTAGAAATGAAGTTAACTAATAAATAGATATAGTATTGGCAATTTACACTTGTAAAGAAGTAATCATTTTGAGATGTAATAGGTAACATTGGTAGGACTTACTAATTTAATTTTTTAAATATAACAATATCTATATACCTTTATAAAACAAAGTCAGGTTTTGAGACCAATTTTTATGATCTTTGATTTGTTAAATTTGTCTCCGCCACGAATAGCAGAATAACTATTAAAAAATAGGAAAAATCAGGAAAAAATTATATGGCTATCGCTGGCTAATAACTATTTACATATATATATATATATATATATATATATATATATATATATAGGCACTATATATATATTATATATATATATATATATATATATATATATATATTTATATTTATATATATATTCAATATAGTTTAGATGATGTAACTCAGTAAAACATAACAGTCATTTATTTATATTTTTATTTTAACTTAAAACTGATAAGAGAAAATATAAAAAATAAGACTCAGTAAAAAGTATTTTTATTGAATTACAAGAAGGAACACTTTTTCACTTGCTGTCCTTAGTTTTACGAACGCATCTGTCTCACCGCAGCGGCCGCGCTGGCTGCGGTCGGCGGGTCTCACAGGCCCCGACATTAATATCTATTCAATTATTTCTTTCAAATGTAATCTCAATATACTCATAAACAACACTGCCAATACACAACCTTATACCAATATACACAAGAGATATTTTAGCTTGAATGTATAAACTAACGAATTTCGAAGCGTGGCTAACTGTTCCGTGGTTACAGAATTCAATTCGAGCCCGCGGCCGAGTGAAGAGGACTGAGTACACTCGCAACCAACGAACGTTAAACGGTACCCGCCATTTAAGTAAACAGTCAAATGAGAGTTATGGTGCCTTACAGCCCGTACACGGCAGTGTGGCATGAATAGCTGACCATTGACGTTTATGTTGCGGATATTTAATTAAACAGCTGTTATTGCACTTTACTTCCTTTATTAAGATAAGAATAGGATGATTTGTTAGAAATTTTTATAAATGTAATTGGCCAATTAATTAATTTTGAGGTTTCATAGCTCAAAAGGAAAAATCTTTATTTTAGGTACTATAAGTGTCTTTGACAAAACATATATTATAAACATTTTTTTTGGTTTATTAGAATTGAATTTCATTTAATCGCCGGTGCGTTAACACCTTTGTTTTATATACATATACTCGTATTACGAAATATCAAAATATTTGATTTTGTGCAACAATACCTAAACTATAACAATGATTTAAAAAAATAAGATTCTACAATTGTTGCTTTTAATAGAAAACTAATTCAATTCGATTTTTTCATTCAATGGCCGTATGAGTGCCGTTTGGGGACAATTTACTTCGCCAATGTCACATAGAATATAAAAGACACGTTATAACAGACAGAATGTCCGATAGAAATGGCTTATTTAAGTAATATGTCACGTGGTCAGAATATGCCATGTCTCTATACATTTTTTGTCTACTTGTAGTATCAATTAAAGAAAGGCAACTTGTCTAATGAGGCTGGTACTATTCAAAACCGGACTATTCAGCAATACCCACCCTTTTATACAGAAATACCATTCCTTTGCTCGAAACACGTTTGAAATACTACACCTTACGCGAAACAGATCTCGCACGTCATGAAATCTATATCGTTGAAAGGTTAAAAAACCATTTCAATTTTTAAATAAAACTATCTTTTCGGATTATTTCGCGGATTTATTTAAATTTTTGGTTCCCGACGTTTGTGTGAAAAGTATATAGTAATAGTGTTGCTTAGAAAATTGTCTTTTTAAATAATAGCAAGCTAAATTAAAATTATTATTCTTAATTAATTTTAACTTTTTTAAGTAACGCATAGAACAATTATTTTGCTCAAATAATTAATACTACATTTTATATTTTTCTTTATGGTTATAAATATAATAATGGCAACACTAAATATAGATTAATAATTAATATTTTTAGAATTGTAATAATTATAATAATTATTATTATAATAATAACAGCAAAAATTAAATAAATAATATTCCATATTCAATTATAAACCTAATTCAAATTATAAAAATGTTTAAAGTTAAAAAATATTGTAAGATAATTGGTGCAATTTTCATTTTGTTATTTGTGGGCACGCTGTCTGTAACAACTATACCTTCGAGACATCTAACATCTCAGTCTCTCCCGTGACCATGAATGCTGTAAAGCATTCGAAACGTCGGGAACCAAAAATCAAAATAAATTCGCGAAAAAATCCGAAAAGATAGTTTTGTTTAAAATGTCAAATATTCGCATAAATCTAAGAAAGTACGTATTATATTTCAATTTTCTTAAACACGGACTATAAAATCTTTAAGGGTAGATAATATATATATACATACATATTATGTAAGAGTACATTATTAGGTACTATAAGATTCACTCGTCATTCTCCACTATGCATTGAACGTCTTAAAATTTTCTAAAAATCTGTTTCACAGTAAATAACGCCACACATGCAAAAATCATACTCAGGAATTGAGCCAGTACCATAGACGGAAATAACAACAACCACTTACAATACCTTTCCGCCAAATTATCAAAATGGTATTACTAGATTACGATTACTAGCGATAATACTAGCGAGCGACTTGTAGCCCCCAGGAGCTTCCTTAGTTTCCACGTTAAATTGTAGCATGTGACACTACAACTCCATTTCTAACTAGTTGCAAAAAATACGTCAATATAAGTATTACTCCATTTATATATTGAAAAACGCAGGACAAACAAACAAAGTTAAAATTTATAATAATAGCAAGGATTCTTAATTATCTTATTTTTATTCTCAATAAGATAATAAATATGTTCGCTGCTAAAGTCATAGGTCATTAGCGAGATGAAGCGCTCCGTGTCAGCGCACAGCGATGTATCAATACCTTCAGCGCCGACCTCTGCGCGCGCCCGCGGCGACCATTGTCCCGTGTCCGTGGCGCTGGGATAACCAATTATTGTACTTATCCTATACATTTTAAATGCACGTTTTAAAAGATCCATATTTACGAACGACTATTTCTATCCGAGTATAAAGTTATCGACTGTACAGTTTATAATTTAATATTATGAATACTAAATATATGTATACTAGTATAGGCTTTAATTAGGTGGCTTAGGCCTTAGACAAAATGTCATCCTACAATCTGTAAATAATAGAAATCTAAAATACATGGAAAATGTATAGGTACTCGTACTATTAGTGATATTTGTCATTTCAATATAACTGTTATTAAAAATGTTGATTTTAAGAAATAGGTACTTAAATAATAAATATCAATTAATGTTTGTTGTCTGAGCGAAGGGAAGTTAAGTCGCTCGTTACTAGCCTACTCATTAACAACTAACTACTGGTCTACTTATTAAGATAATTTATATGTAAAAACATTAATTAATTTCTGCGTATATTCATATGGCATAGTATTTAATTATATTCTCTATCCAAATCAAAGACATTTATTTACATATTGTGAAACATTAGTTATTAATAATATTATTGTTTAATATTATTATAATATATTTAATATGAGAATAACAAGTACATCCTAATCAATAATAAAAGTAATTACAGCAGTTTTAATACTTCTCATGAATAGTTTAAGGGCAGACGCGTACAGATAGATGTGGTTCCGGCAAATAGCAGAGTACTCTTTAGACACTATCGATCATCGTTAAACATTTCACATACGTCTTTGAACACCGAGTTAGAAACTTTGTTCAAGCAAAACTTAATATTTTATATAGATGTAGTTCTGTAATCGCCGAATGTTTATAGGTTTTTAAAAAATAGTTAAAAACGTCTTAATTACTTGTTCTAATCGTACCTGTCATGTTGCAGAACTTCAGCTCGCACCCACGGCGCCGCTCCCCACTCGTCCTCCTCTGGCTTGGGCTTCAGCAGCCCTGATAGCCACGTGTAGGATTTACTTCGCTTCATACTGGACTCAACATAACCAACACTTCACTTCACTAAAACTATCTTCAACTATGACGTCAAAGTGTATGACGTCACGAAACAACAAGAAAATTGTCCCTTCAACATACGTCTCTACTCTCTACTATATCGCTTTCGAAACGATACACTCACATTTTTTCATGCACATATTGTCAATAAATGGCACTTGATGGACTGGTTTGATGACTGCTCACTGATATATTCTCGGTGGGATTTTAAACTTATTTCATTTTGTTTTTATTTCTATGCACTTATGAGTTATGACACACTTCAAAACTATTCGGGGAATGGGTGTGGTGAGTATTTATTTAATAACCTCAAAATTATATTCAAATCCGACAAATATTATGTCCTTATGTTGATCGGAGTTAGATGATATATTTAACGAAACAGAAATCTACATAAATTAAGTTTCTATGTAGCATACACTATTCCTGTCTCTATTCAATTACATCCAACTACGACTAGGTCATGTTTTTAGACATTCGTAGAAGACACATATCTCATTATAAATATTTTGGTTCTATAATTTTGATTCAAATTACGCGTCTCATAAATCAAACTGTGATTTCATCGTATGTAATTGACGTTAAGAACTCAGAGCGAGATGAAGCGTGAACCTGACACTTGATTTCCACGCGGCCAAAAGTTAAAACTATGAAGCAATTGATACTGTACGGTGTAACGTGGTTTAAGATACCATGGAAAAATCATTTTTTCGCTAGAACTTTGACTTTTAATGGATTCTCAATGGAAGCTCCATCATTTTTTGTATGTAGAGCAGATAATCCTATAGAAACTGTTCTTATAAATATTATACTAAAGTATTTAATATTTAATACGTTCATTACTTGATTCTACAACAATAATTTCGTAATAATACTAAAAATCATATTTTTTTCTTATAAAAAATATCATTTTTTATAAGTTTTTTTTTGTAAGAATAGATTTTATTTACTAAGACTTAAACATTAATCTTAATATCTAAAAGTTGAACCCTAAAACGAACGGTCTAATGTAACCTCCTCTGACCCGTCCCTCAACAATAGAGGTGTTGATCACAACGTTACCCGACCACGGCAAATATACCTGACGAATCTCCAAATATGCGATGAAAAGGAATTTTTACTTTGTCAGTGTAATAGTTTTGAAGTGTGTTTGAGTATTTGACGTTTGATTACGAAAATAACTATTGAACACGTTTGTTTCACTGCACGCAATTGTAGACTCTATCCTGTTTTCAATAGGATAGATAATCGTTTTCACTGTTTCGAATGTACCTGTAACAAAAACACTTCGTTAATAAATTATTTAAAAGTGCTTGCAAATGTATAACAAAAAAGATATAATGATAACATATTTGTGCTTGTTGTTGAAACTGCTATAAATGTAAAAGTAACGACTTATTACAGTTTAATTTTTGTAGTGAAACTTCTTCAGAATCGTTGTGATTTAAAACTCTATAAAACGAAAATGTGTCACGACAAAGAGGCAAACACATAATAATAAATACGTTAATATATAAGACTAGCATTGCCCGCGGCTCTGCCTACGTCCAGATGACCAAAAACCAAATTCTTAGGTTTTACATATTAGTATATTAGATAGATTTTCCAAAAAATATTTAATGTACAGATTCGGCTTTGTTACAATTTTATTATATGTATAGATTAAACCGGCGAGAGAATGAGATAGAATACATTACACAAGAAGTGAAAAATAAAAAAAATAAAAAATAATATGTAATGTGATGGGAATATAAGTCAGTTAAAATATAAAATAACTTTTAAACTTAAGAACCTTACAATGATCCTACTCCTGATACTCTATATTCATCTCATTCTCTCGTGGGTTACTTTTCTGAAGTTTCACTTCTACCATGTGTGAATCCTTCAAATCCACACACACACGCACTTTTTTTTTAAAGAAGGCATATTCTTTATTTTAATGTATACTTTATTTATAAAATAAAATAACTATTATTTTATTTTTTATTATATATTCACATTTATATGTCTTAAATAAAGGGGAATATTTAAAACGTAAATAAAAAATTACAATAAAATTACATTCCATTTATTTAATTAGAAAACGTTTCCCAGATCACATAAAATTATAGCATAATAAAAATTATTGCCTACATACATAAATAAAAAATATTATTATTACTACGGCAGAATAAATATTGGTACATAAAACTGACCGTTTATGATGCACTTTAAAAATACAACTTGAATTCGATGTTATAACAATAAATACAAATTATGAAATCAGACATGAAGCACACTACACATGTGTGTATATATATATATATATATATATATATATATATATATATATACACACACATATGTATGTTAGTGGTAGTTATTAGCCTTAACTCACAGCTCAATCGGACGTACCTACATACACACATAATTATCTGTCAGGTAAAGTCACGACTATACTCCACGCGTTTTAGGGTAAATACTGGTTCCAGCCTCCCGCGTCATCATTACTGAGATGTTGAGATAAAATGGTCCGGCGCCGACTTAAGTAGAGTTCTGAGTAAAAAATTATCAAAATTATTCAGACTCTTAACTAAAGCATCGTGTTGTAGAAAATTCTTCGTTTCACTCATCTTTAAGTTTATATTGCATTATTTAGAGAAAGCTTGCATTTCTCTAATTGGCTCTACATAACTCATGATATTACTGGAACTACTGGATGTCACGCAATTAACAGAAACCTATGTTTTTGTTCAATTACAGGCGCTTAAGAAATTATTTATGTTATAATTATATTTCATATTTATAGTACAATGTTTCCGATATTGTTGTTCTATTAACTGGTAATGAAAAATCCCCAGAATGATACAACACGGTAAATTAATTTGAACTGCTTGTTACTTCCTTCGTCGCTACAATATATTATCATATTTTTTCGTCTTCAAATTCGATTATTTATAAAAATGAATTACTATACATACTCTTAATTCTAATCCAGTGGGTTTAGAAATCAATGTGAATAATATGATCTCTGCTCCCGCGCTACGCATTAACGCCAACATCCCATTTTAATTTTCCGCTTGACTTCCCAATATTTACCGAAGCTGCACGTCGAGTCGGCTAAATTACCTGCAAACCGCAAGTCAGCGAGCACGGACACCGGCGAGCACTTTCTAATGTTACGTAGTTATGTTCTCAAGTAAACACTAAACTACTCGTACCCGTATATACACCAGAAAGATGTGGATAAAAAAAAAACAAAAAAACCGACTTTCAGGCACTATAATGTAAAAAATAACTAAACGAGGGTTTTCATTTAGAATAGATACCTAATCAGATATTTTCGAAGTCGGTGCCAGCTAAGTTGGGTTTTAGTGGGTAGTACTGGGTTTGCCGGTGCTCTTCAGTAAAGCTAATTATATTTATAGCTATTAATCTTAGGTTTATCCCTCCACGTCCGCGGACACGCCGGCGTTATAGTTCACAATAGATCTCTTAGAAATTTACTTGAAGGTGTTATTGTTAAGAATCATCTGACAATTATTTATTTTAATTATTTTTACTTAAAGCAAAATTTGCTGTCAGTCTTTGTTTTACTACTGCTTGAGAAGCTAATAATTAAAGCTCCAATATAGTAGACCAAAACTATTATTATTTTGAATTTCAATTAGTGTAAAAGACTAAATAAAATGCTACGCTGCCTCCCCTTCTAAGAATTCATAGTATTATATTTAATTGTTCACTAAATGTTACAGTACCCTGAGGAAACGCCGTACTATTGTGCTAATCAATAAAATATAATGGTTACGACATTTTATATGTCTTACTAATAAAGATAATAGTCTTGTTTAAAGCGTTTTAAGGATCTTTTTATTAGAGTCGTGTTCGTGTCACAGTTTTATGTAGTTAAATTAACTGAAATTGCAATAACTATTTACATTCAAACCAAAGTATTTCCAGATATATAGAGACCAGAGGCTTCACTTAGACTCTAAACAATCTTTAACTTTCTTTTTCCAATATATCCATATCTTACGGGAACTACTTTTCATATAACGAATTTGAAATATTTTGGATTGGCATCTACTCTGATGGAGAATGCTTGTTTTTTTTTTGAAATTCAGTGTACTTAGGTTTTTAGAATACTTTATTTATCAATTAACTAAAGACCGAAGTATGAGTCTTAGATCTAGAAAAAGAAGAATAAGTAAGAGAAAGAATGATTTACATATTTTAGTGTTGTTGTAGTAATCAGTAATAAAGTATCCTCCATGTAAATAACACGTGAACTCTTTCTGCGCTGAGCTGCGGCGTGAGAGAATGACGAAGCAACAAATAGTTTTGCATTTACAACTTTAGTAATTATAATAAACGCGAAAATCATATAGATAGTTAATTACTAAATTCATACATTTTATATTTTACTTGAAGCCTTCTTTAACACTTGGCGGCAAAAATAATTTCTAAATAATCTTATGCAAATACGAACGGCCATATCTACAATTCAATATTTTTAAAATAAGAAAATCACCTAAATGTCTATTGCAGAATAAACAAAGGGTTTTATTTCCAGCTTCCTTGTAGAGATTCTGTAAAGGATAATAAAAAAGTTATAAGCGATAGCGCTATCGCAAAGTCCATTACAAGAACCCTTCACCAATGTGCTAATCAAGCTAACCCACACACGTTGTCTCAGCGTGTAAGGTACTATAACCATTATAGTAACGTTATGTAATTTTACTACAGTGTTTAGCGAGGCAATGCGGTACCAACTAAGTAATTATTGAACGCGTGAGTGACGGCGATGATCAAAGAGTCGTAAACAATTTATCACTCGCTATTACTGAATATATTGTGATAACGCTGAGGTAAAGTAAACTAATTTATTACAATTTGTAAAAAAAATTAGCTAAAATGTATTTCCATTTAAGCGCAATAATCTCAAGAAATATTTGTTGCAAATTATACATATTACACAACCAAATCAAAACAAACCAAATTAAAATGTTTTTTGCTAAATATTTTAATTCATGTATATTGTATAGTGTAACTCGAGAACAAATGGATGTTTGTGGAAACAATATGCAAGCTTTAGATGTAATTAAAAAAGTTTTGTGTAAGTTTTTCTAAGTTGCAATTTAAATTAGATAAAAATAAATCTTAACATTATTTTAGCGAAAATTTAATAAATTGACGTGAAAGTTTGATAATCCGAAAATTGTTAAAATATCATACGCTGTACGTACATATATAGTTACTACTTAGAATAAATCTGTTAATTTGAAATATCAACTGAGGTACACATGTCACTATTAGTACACATCTCACGGGCTCGCGAGTCGCGCCCGCGTGGGCGGCGGGCGCGGGCCGCGGAGCTCGCGGCTCAAGGACGTTTCAAATGTGTATACATTATACACTTAAGTAGGTATTACTGTTGAACATTTCATTCTTTCCTGCTCACGCACATATAATTTTAAAAATATTCTTTACAGTTCTATTTCAAGACTCAAAAGCCTATTTTTAAAAGAATTTCGTAGTAAATGAAAAACTCCATTTCAACTTGTTTTAAGTTAGCCCCACCTCATTATTTCATATTTTTTGTTGATAACGGTTACACAAACGAAAAATGATTTATTAATTAAGTACTAATTAAAATAAATAGAATAAACTTTACGATAGCAATGTTCGACAAACAAACACGATCGAATCATACGTTTTAAATACTTTTAAATACATTCTGTTTACTTCTTTTTAGTCTATTGTGTGCAGAAAATACATATGTAGTTGCACCGCGCCGCGACGCTGCGACTGGAAAATTTATTTATTTATTTTATTTTAGGGAAACAAACAGTACGATATTACATAAATAATTAATAATAATAGATAACACATAAACCAATGAAGTTTCCACAAATTAAACAATACACATATGAAGCAGACTTTAATGAAAATGAGAAAAACAAAAAGCTAAACAATAAACTAAAAAATTACAAAATGAAACACTGGTTAACATGAATAACAAAAAAATAAAAAATAAGGAAAAACATAAAATACGAAATCAACAATTAAACAATAGGTTATTAATACTATTATTATATACTATATTATACTAATATTATAAAGAGAAGCCTAATGACTTTGTTTGTTCATACGAGATAGTTTAAATATGCGTTCTGTTTGAAATATTTTACGAATTTGTAATGAAAAGCGTTTTTTACGTTATTTTAAAGTAGTCGAATAATCTTTAGTAGGCACCAATACAAAAAGACTTTATTATTAAAATTAACATTCTTGTACAAAAACGGCTTTGATTAAAATGATTATGAAGTTTAGAATCTAGAAAGTGAAGAGAGACTACTCTCTACTTATTTTAGGAAATTTATTGTATTACGGTAAAAAAAAATAATAAAAAAAATGTATATATATTCGAAAAATACATTTTCACAAAATTACTCCCGCAAATTCAGATTTTTGGTAAGTGAAATAATCGAAAGATATAAATATTGTTCTTAAGTTAAAAATATTTGCAGTAGATGGCGGACATCGCAATTTAGTCTTTATCGGAAGATGATAAGAACGTTTTCCCAGAGTCACTATAAAACTTGTTCTCTATCATTGTCCACAACGTGTGCTATAAACTAGATACTCATGTTCATAAAAAAAAAAAAAAACCGACTTCCAAACAAAAGCACTAAAAATTAAAAAATAACTGATTGGTAGTTTTCATTTACTATGCATACCTAATCAAATATTTTCGAAGTCGGTGTGCTTTGCTTTGTATGGGCTGGCACCGATTTCGAAAATATTTGATTAGGTATGTATTTAATAGGTAGGCTTTAATTACTTAGCCAAAGCACACCGACTTCGAAAATATTTGATTAGGTATGCATAGTAAATGAAAACTACCAATCAGTTATTTTTTAATTTTTAGTGCTTTTGTTTGAAGTCGGTTTTTATTTTTTTGTTAAAAAGTTTTTATTTTTCCCTTTTTAGTGTAGACAGTAGTAGCAAAGTAAGGATTCTAACGTGTTAGGCTTGTCAAATCAAACAAAATAAGCCCAAACTCAAAGTATTCTATCTAATCTATTAGCCGTTGAAGACTTCCACCTATCTATCTTCTGGCCTTGCCGGGCCTTGCCGTCAGATCAGGTCAACAACACCAAACCACTGTACTATCAACAGAAATAGAAATACTTGCAAAGTTTCAAGTCAATATGACAATTAGAAGTAGGTTAAATTCATCATTAGCTATTTTTCCACCCTTAGGGGTGGTATTTTTTTCTGAAATTTAAATGGGACCAATCTGGAAGTATAAAAAATTGTCCAAATCGGTTAATAAATGACGGAGTTCTGAGGTAACAAACATAAAAAAAAAACATACAGTCGAATTGAGAACCTCCTCCTTTTTGAAATCGGTTGAAAACCTTCAATTTCCTTGCTAGTGCAATAAATAAATTTCGCTTTACATACTTTTTAAAACTGTACATTGTAAAATTAAATTATCTTGTTAACCTCTCTCTTATTGCTCGTAACTTACATATTTCTTAAACCACGTTGTTTCTTACATATTAACTGCGGATGGAAAACTTGTATTATAGCATTTATACTTATAATAATATTCTGGTCAGTAAGGATTCACAAAGTAGATAATAATACTTAATATAAAATTGGTGTTTGGCCTCAGTACTAAGTAAAGTATTTTTTAAACATCAATTACTTATATTTATTAAATATTTTCGAGTTTTAGGAGATTATAGGAGGAACAAAATAACTGTAAATATTTAATTATAAAAATCAACATTAAATATTCAAATAGTATAATACCTTTACATAGTAGACGACACTTTCAAGACAGGTAAATATTTGTTATGTCTACAGAGACCGGTGCTAGTTGTAAATACTTATCACGGTATGATTTTTCAATTTTAACAAATATCGTGAACTCGCAAACTGTTATCAATTGCTTAGTCCTTAACTCTACCTTGTACGTCCTTAAAGCTTTTTCAATGACACACGGACACCATTCATGTAGGTTGAAGGTACCAAGATAAAAAGTTTTTTTAGTAAGATTTTAAATTTTTAATTATATTTAACTATACTAATTGTTATTTAAGAAAAACAGTTTCAAAATCTTGCAAGCCGTCTAGGATATAACGTATAAGAAGCCTTTTTTAAGGCTGTCATAGTGCTGACATAGTGTTATTTATGAAATAACAGCTTCCATTTATTTTTTTTCAATCCTTCAACAATTTCCATGATATTAATTCATCGATCACTTTAATAAAATAGATAAATAAAGCCATCGCATCGAGTCGCGGCTCAATCAAATACTCATTACGATGCTATTACCGCGACTAGTGACGTGCATGACTTCATTACAGCTCCCTAGGATCAGCATCCATTAGTTAGCTTAAACTTACAGCACTTTATATTATGAGAAAATTACCAAAGGCTAATGGTAAACGTTAATATAAAACAGGCAATAGGTACGATCAACTTCTTCATTCAATTTACCTACTACTCTTTCGCTTCACTCAGATGCGTTCCTAAGATGTGACTTTAAGTCTAGCTCGTAGTGTATCTGTGTACTAAATTTCATCCCATTTTGCTCAGCCGTTTCAACGTTAAGGAATAACTCACATATAAGCATACAGACATATGTGAGTTATTCCGTATCGTTGAAACGCATACAAACATATTTATTACATTAGTCAGTAAAGTATGAACTTTTTTTGGGAATACCTATAATCTACTAAGTTCTAACTCCAGAAAATGAACTCCTTTATAAATGTGAGTTTCACATTATGCTTAAAATATAGATAACAAAAATCTCTCCATATCGAGGTAGGAAAAATTAAATATTATTATGAAAAAAAAATAGAAAATGAAATTATTAAAAATCGATTTAATATGTTACGATATGAAAATAATATTCTAAATATTTATAAAGATCATTATACAGTGGAAGACACAGCACCAAACGTGCGTATATTAAAAGATAACAAAATTCAAATTTTCCACACAAACAAAAACAGACATTTTAATAAACAAGTCACATTAATAAAATAAATTAACAGTAAAAAATGATTTATAAAAGAAGCTTTTATTTTAATGCTATTAAAAGAAGAAAATGTTTGCTTGTTTCTATGCGCTACTTACTTATTTCAGCTTAAAGGTTAACTTGTGTCTGACGAAATATGGTTCCGGGTTCGATTTTGGAGGTTTTCTTCTCCTAGACAGATTGCAAGTCCTTACTGATCGTTATAATGACGCCCATCTCGCCATTGCACTATTTACAGTGTGGATGCACCATTCACGTCAACTGAATCATAATGTTTACAAAATTTCGTACGCATGCTATTAACCGCTGAGGAGATGTCTCATGTCGAGCTAACCATAGGCACGGCAGCCAAGTCATGGTAGACAAGATATAATAATCGAATACGTATATAAAAATTTCGTGTGTCTGTTTAACCATTGGGAAGTTGCTTCGTCCGGAGCCAATCTTAAATGGAGTCCATCGGAACTGAACCAACATGTATCTACTCTGTAGGATAAGAGGAAGTGATTTAATTCAGCTTGAAAAATTTGACTAATACAGACTACCAACTAAAATTGTAAGTGAAATAGAATCTTTAAAAAAATATGACATCAAATAAATAATAAAAAAAATATTAATAAATATTATTATTTCTTAAAAATTAAAAAAATAAGTTATTTTCGTAAGTAAAATTGTGACCCGAAATATGTGCACAAAGCGATGTAATTAGAATCACTGCAGCGCAAGCGCATCATGTTTGTTGAAGGTTCCATGCCCACTTACGTTAAAGGAAGACAATTTGAAATACGAGATATGGTGTAAGGTTTATAATAACAAAAATTACTAGAAAGCTTTTGCAAATATTGTCATAATTGTGATATTATGAAATATACAAAGCATGTAACTAATCATATAATATTATTTGTTTCATTAAGACTATATAGGTATAACATTAAATATTTAACTATTGCCGATCAGTCATAAGTTAAATTTAATACAATAACTTTGAATATTAAAGAAAAGAGTATGACTTTTTTATGACTTTTTGCATTTTAGTAGTTAAAAAATGTAATGTTTTTTTTTTTTTATGTCAGAATAAATGCTCACTTCGATCGATAACGACGTGTCTTTTACTCGCCCGATCTCCATCATTACAGCTTTAGTCCTTAAATTAAGTATAACTATGTATTTAATAAACAGATACATAAAAAAAAAACATCATGTATTTAAATAATATCTACATAATTTGCAGTTTAAGAATCCGCTTATTCGCTGCTATATCAAAGAAGAGTTAAGACGTTAGTATAAATAAATGAACCCCGCGGCCGGTCCTTTATTTCTAATTATCACTATTTTCAACTTGTGATCTAAATTACTTGTCTCATTTCATGAACAATCCTGAGTCCTATATCTTTACTCTCAAAGTATTTTATATGCTTATATTTAAAATTCAAACTTCCGAACTTGTGTACAGTTAGTATGTAATATATTGCAGAAACTTCAGCGCGTGTGCAACTATTGATACATAAAAACTATAAAATGAAACTAACGTTGACCATTACAGGTATCAATGAAATTGATAGCAATAATTATAAGCTATTGTTAATTCCCCAGCGTGTAGTGCTGTTATCACAGAACGTAGCTAAAGTCAACAACTGGATGCCAAAGCTACTATCAAAATAGAGTAAAAATGTTATTAGTCGTGTATGTAGAATGGCGGGAGGACGTCTTGGATGTTTCCTACAATGTCCTAAATCGTAAGTGGACATAAATGAGCGTAGTTCATTTGAATGGTTCGCATCCGCTTCTCAAGATCATCTATTTTTAACAAATCGGTAAGTAAATTTTTTTTATAATATACCAGCACAGAAAAAAGATATTTGGACAGTTTAAATTTATTTATTTTAATACTAATTTACTGACTCCCAAAATTGTAATGAAAATTCGTAATTTTTGCTATCTGTTCTAAAAGGGGAAATTAAGTGAAAATTTATTCAGTTTTATTAATATATTATATTTTATTAATATATTATTTACTAACTCTTCTTACATTTTCAACCGACTTCAAACTGTATTTTTTTTATGTTTGTTACCTCAGAACTCCGTCATTTATTGACCGATTTGTACAATTTTTGTGTTGTTTGAAAGTGTATACTTCCATATTGGTCTCATTTAAATTTCAAAAAAAATACCCCTCAGGGTGGAAAAATAGCTAATGATGAATTTAACCTACTTCTAATTGTCATATTGACTTGAAACTTTGCAAGTGTTTCTATTACCGTTGATAGTACAGTGGTTCGGTATTGTTGACCTGATCTGATGGTAAGGCCAGAAGGTGGATAGGTGGAACTCTTCAACGGCTAATAGTAGATGCTTTGAGTTTAGGCTTATTTTGTTTGATTTGACAAGCCTAACACGTTAGAACTCTTACTTTGTTACTACTGTCTACACTAAAAAGGGAAAAATAAAAACATTTTAACAAGAAAATAAAAACCGACTTCAAACAAAAGCACTAAAAAGTAAAAAATAACTGATTGGTAGTTTTCATTTACTATACATACCTAATCAAATATTTTCGAAGTCGGTGTGCTTTGGCTAAGTAATTAAAGCATAGCTATGAAATATATACCTAATCAAATATTTTCGAAATCGGTGCCAGCCCATACAAAGCAAAGCATACAGGAGACCCAATTTATTGTTTTTTTTTTAAATATATATATATATATATATATATATATATATATATATATATATAATGTCAAAATGTGAATAATTAAAATATATGATATTTTAATTTACTCGTAAGATCAAAAAATTAATTTGATATCCAAAAATAACAACTGTTTGTGTATGTTTTAAGTTTTCACTTCTGTCCGCAGTCCTCTTGACTGCTATTTTACTTTAGTGAGACGTTTACTAAACTCACTATAATAATTAATTTGTATAACAATTATCATGTTTTTTTTATTATCCTGTTTTACCATATTCGATTCGACTCAGTTATCGATATTGATGAGTCTCGTCCATCACTAGTGAGTTGTCACCAATATTGTTAACTTTGGCACTTGTTTCAAAGATCAAAAGAAGAAAAATAGCTGACCGGGGCTGCACCCCACCACGTTTTGACGATTTTGTTTTCGTACTAAAATTAATGAAAGCAGAGTCTTTTGGTTGTAATGTCTGTGATGACAATACGTTTTAATTATTTCTTTTTATAGCATTTTTCTTAATTTAAAACACTACTGTTGAAAATTGGTTTATTTTTTACTTATTTATTAGTATAATTATACAAGATATAGTGCAAACAATAATCGGCTGTAAGCCTTAAGATTCTTAGCGTTCATTAGCGAAAACGTTGCTTTTCTAATTCCTTCTAACAGGCTTCTTTCAACGGCCTCTTTCCCCACACGTTCCGGTAAACGCTTGAACATGCCCCCGGCCTTAGAAGGTCCTACTTCCAACAGTCTCCACGGTCTGTTGCTGAATTGAGTAGTAAGGGGCAGATCTTGGAAAAAGCTCGTCTCGTGATGGCCCCAAAAGCTGTGCGGATTGATGCTACTCGAGAAATTCCATCTTTTCCGGGGAAGGTAGAAACAATTCGTCCCATACACCACTTTAGAGGAGGGTTGTTGTCATCCTTGATCAGCACAAGAGTGCCTTCCTTCAGTGTGTCACCAGATTTCATCCACTTGGTCCTCACTTGTAGCTCCGATACACCATCGGGTCCAGAAGTGCTGCCGGACTTTGATTGACTGGAAGATTTATTTGTCGAAGACAATGCACTTCCATCAAAAACAACCCGTAATTTAGTTGTCGAGCTGTTTTCATTAAATACACAAAAGTGCGGCATAAAAAAATGTATATATTGTTGTAAGTGTAAACGCGACTCATATGTCCTAACTGTATATATTCATTTATAAATTCATTATATAACTTTTTACAAATAGGTAAATAAGATAGTCTCTTTCCAAGTGAAATTAAGCGTTTATATGCCTGTGTATATGATTCCCCAAGTAAAGTAGGTGAGTCCCGAAAAGGAATTGAAACAATAAAACGGCCTTGACTATCCCGTTTAGTAGTTTTAATAAAATTATCTTCAGAAATCTTTTCTGTATCAGATAATGCAGGATATTTAACCGTGACCTCTTCCAATTCCCAAAACCTACGTAATTGAGAGTCGATTGACTGTGAAAAATTACAATAAACAATATTATTTAAACACGCAATTTCATTCACAGGACCCGAGACAATCCAACCTTGTTTAGTATTTTGTAAAAAGGGCCACTCTCGAGAGGTATTTTTCCGTCACATAATAACTCCCAAAAGTGATCGGCACTTATTACTATATCAATCGTATGAGTTTCCAGATAAGTGAGATCAGCTAACGTAATAGAATCCGGAATTATTATTTTATCAATATTAATAGGTAAAGATGGCATACTCGGTAGTATCTGCGGCAGTACCAAAGATTGTAATCGCGTACAATAATCGCCGTTTAACGAACTTATTTTTATTTTGCAAGACTGTAAACTTTGCTTGATAGAATTACCGATTCTTTGTATTTTTTTAATGGACTGTATTAATGACGTGTTAATTTGATCACATAGAGATTTTCGTATAAAACAGCATTGGCTACCACTATCTAGTAAAACGCCACAAGTAATTGGGTTCCCTGAATCATCTATTATATTGACTTGCACGGTCGATAACAAAACAGGCTTAGTAAGTGACGCTTGCGCACAATGTACGTCTGCACCATTTACCTATGATAAAGGGTGTTTTGCTTGTGTGAGTTGAGGTAATTGATAAAAATCACTAATATATTCGCCTTGCGCGGGCGCTTGCAGCAGCGAAACTTTCTCTTCAGTCGGGCCGCTGTCGTGGTGAATAATAGTACGAGTATTGTGTCTATAATATATATATATATATATATATATATATATATATATATATATATATATATATATATATATATATTAGCACAAGGTTTTATGGAGTTTTGATGGAATAATCTGGTTGGAACGTCTCACCGAGTGATGTAGTTTATAGTTGTATAGCGAAGAATAAGTAGATCGTCTATTCAATTTCTTGATATTTCTGGTTCTTGTTAATTGTAAATCCGGCTCGAAGGACCAATGTTGAAAATTGGTTTATTTTTTACTTGTTTATTAGTATAATTATACAAGATATAGTGCAAACAATAATCTTTACAGCCTTAAGATTCTTAGCGTTCATTAGCGAAAACGTTGCTATTCTAATTCGTTCTAACAGGCTTCATTCAACGGCCTCTTTCCCCACACGTTCCGGTAAACGCTTGAACAACTACTTATGTAAATAATATACAAACTATTTTGAATTTTTAACACTATATTAAAAATATTCAATTTTAAGCTAAAAAAATAATTACTTTAGGCATACGAAAATCATGTTTCATAAAAAAAAATACATATGAATAAAATCATTTCCAGAGTGTGATAATAATCGCTTAGTATAATATAAATAAACCTAAGTATCAAGTGGCTGAACCGCAACCGCAGTACGAACTATACCGATGGCATCAGAGGACTGTAAGGAGCCATTAAAGGAGCCACTCAAGCAACCAGATGTGGTGGAACTGGATGACGTGCTGAACAAGTTGGGGGCCTTCGGGAAGCACCAGCTCCTCACCATGTGCATGCTAGCGCTGGTCTACGCCACTAACTCAATGTACAACGTGAACTATGTGTTCGCAGTTGAGGACGTCAGTTACAGGTACATACGAGTACGTGTGCAAACATTAAATACTAATACACAGATAACTTATATCAATCACTTTTAGTAAATATTTAAATTTAAGTTTATTTGCTGTATGCATGAGCATAACGTTTTCTTATGTGGGTTAGCTATTTATTAGGCCTCAAGGTGATTTAAAATTATTGGATATATATTTGAGAGAATATATATTTTTTGTTATTCATATGTATGTATATGATAAATCTTAGGATTTACTCGTTTACTTCTACAATCCTTATGTTTTAATTAACTTTTCAAAAACTTTTAAATTATCAAATAAGTTTTGTATTTCTTAATCATTTATTATAATCTAATGTAATTAGTAATTACCCATCACTCATATCCTTACAGTGTTTATATTATAATTATCTATCATTTGGTATAATTATTTGTTTAAACATCTTTAAAATACTTTTCCATTTAAATTAGTTAAGTTTTTTTACAAGGTCTTCTCTGGTATGTTTAAGAGACTTTAATCTTTCTTTTTTTATTCATTACAATGTTTTTTCGTTGCTTTGACGCTAGGTTAGGTTAGGTTAGACTTTTTGACATTTATCGTGTATCTGGGGTAAACCCCAAAATTTACAGAGTGGATATTGGTAAAAGATCAAAATGAACGATGATCTCAAATCATTTCGTCCTTTATCCAGGTATATAGGCTTACTAGAAAATCTTAGGATTTATTGCAGAAGTACAGCTTTTAGAATAGCATATCTATCTAATATATTTAAACGAGCAATTCTTGTATATATATATATATATATATATATATATATATATATATATATATATATATATATATATATATAATCTGAATCTCGGAAACGGCTCCAACGATTTTCATGAAATTTAGTATACATGGGGTTTCGGGGGCGATAAATCGATCTAGATTAGTCTTAAGTCTGGGAAAACGTGTGTTTTCAAATTTTCATGTGGTTTCCTTTTGCATTAATCCATGCAAAATATTATGTTCGATAATTTCGCGCGCTCGAATATAAGCATCATGGTCAAGCGGCCAAGGCGCAAGATTGAATAAGTGTCCGGGTTCGAATCCCGGTCGGATACAAAGGTATAATTAATATATTTTTTTGTATTTATTCAAGTTTTTAATTTTTTTTTAAAGAAAATTATACTTTTTAACCAAAAACTCCGAGCGAAGCTCGGTGACCTAGGTACTATTTATTAATTGGCATAATTAAGTTAAGCTTATAATTGTAAGTAAAACCATAACCATGAAGGTAGAGGTTTGATACTTAGAAAGTTAAATCGTAAGATTTTTTTCTAAAGCTCCTTTTGACTTTCAAAGCTCACACAATTGAAAAGAAAATCTTAAATAAAGCAGAATAAATGTTTTTATTGCAAAGGAAATAAACAGAATCTATATTGTATTTCAATTTCCACAGATGCAAAATACCAGAATGCGAGTCAAATGTGACAAATTTCAATGCGGTGTGGTTGAACCTGACAACATCTGAAGGAGATGACAAAATAAAGCAGTGTCACCGACATCCACCCCTAAGCCAACACTGCCAGAATTTCAACACGAGCGTAGTGGAGGAATGTACGGAGTGGGTGTACGATGTCCCGAACAGTTTCGTGGCTGAAGTAAATAACATTTATTCAACTTAATCTATTTAAATACTATATTAAAAAATACCCCATACTATTTTGCAAGTTTTAGAGATCCTATTAGAAGTGGAAGTAGCGCTACCGGCTCGTGAAACAAGTTTATATTTTATCACTTATAATATAGAGGTCACGTATGTATCTATAATAACAAGTTAATAGCTTGTTGATTATATATTTTCTTTCCGCATCGATTCTGGTTGTTTTTGGTGTTACTTAGGACTACCCCGATGTGTGTTTACCTCGTCGTGGTGGCGTGGGTCATTAGCGTCCGGCAATCTAGTCAGGCATGAAGCCAAGAGACACAATGGGAGATTGCCCACTTTGGTGGGCGGCAGTGGTAGCCCAGTGGTAACGAGCTCGCTTGGGAAACCAAGTGAAGCGTGTTGAATCCTGGGTCTTGCACCCCTGATATTTTCATGTGCAAATCATTTCTATTTTCTAACATAATTATCACTTGTCTTACGGTGAAGAAAAACATCGTAAGGAAACCTGCATGTCTGAGAAAACCTAGCAAGTTTTCGAAACACATGTGAAGTCTGCCAACCCGCACTTGGTCAACGTGGTGGATTCTGGCCTGATGCCCCTGGTATTGATCGAAGGCCCGTGCCCAGCAGTGGGACGATAAAAAGGGCTGAATACTAGTACAATGCGAGTTGCTTCTGGTACTTCTCTGGCAGTAGAGTGGACCGAGGAAGCAACGTATGCTTGTACAACGTGTGCTTGTAAGTCTACTTGAATAAAGTTTCATTTCATTCATTCAACGCCTTGGTTATTTGGTATGCTTCGGCAGACTTGCCATTGGGGTATCTTGGTTGAGTTTATAAGTGATCCTGCGACGCCCCATCAAGACAGGGGAGTTTCTATTGGGTTTTAGTAGATAGGTTGGCTTTTCTAGCTAGTGAGTCCCTGTATGTATACAGATGGTATGCGTAATTGCATTTCACAAATTAAAACAAAGAATAACTTTTAGTTTTTTCTTCACATGGGCTAAGCTAACAGAATCTCAAGCTTATATTATGATCGTTTGCAATCCGATATCCCAAAGCTTACTTACCCAATTACATTTTTACGCTTGCGATATTTAAAAAAGCATGGTGAATGAATTATCTCATACTTTATGCAATTTTTTTACTCGCACTATTACTTACGACACTTGCCTAAATCAACAAATAGGTATCTATTCAAAGAGTCTCCATAGACGAAACGTCGCGTCGGCCAACAATTTACCCACAATATCTACTAGGAATATAGAAAGCAAATCATTACTAGACTCATATCGCAAACATTTTCGTGACCTATCTCCGAGAAGCCTATTAGTATCATCTGGGAATAGATAAGAAATAATTACGCGAGGCGACGCCACCGCTCGCGGCGTCGCATCGCGGACTATCGGCCATCGATTCGTGACTACTTTATACAAGATCTCGCGATATTTTTTGTGTTGTATTTCGATACCAAATATGGTGGTCAATTTGTTTCTACAACAAATATCCATAAAAAGCTGAAAGATTAATATCCAATATCTTTGATTCGATGCGAACTAAACTTATCTATCAAACTATCAAATTCAAAATATTTGATTCAGCATTAAGTTATTACAATTTTTTACTGAACGTCATGAGTCTACTACCAGTTCGGAAAGAATAAGCCTCAGAACTGAGAAGAACTCTCGAAAGAAACATTTCGATACTGGTATACCTAAACGATATGTACGTATATCAATACTCAAAAATCTATTCATATCAAAAAATTTATAAAAGAATTGTATTTATATAAAAATAATATTTTGTTTACGTACAAAATACTTAACTTATTTCGAATATGAATCGCAATTCATAATTATAGCGTTTAATCCTAATTAGTTTTGCTAAATTCGCCTCTTTATAGCCAATTAGTTTTAATAACTTCATAAAACCAGTTACATAAGTTGAATTCTTATTTTAGTCCTTGACTTGAATTTCAATTCTTATCGCCATAGCATATTTATATTTAACAGAACTGAAAAATATCTTGCGTTATCTGCGAGTGAGATAAAATAAACATAAAAACTTATAAAAACAAAATATATGTGAACAAGTATTTGCCAAGTTTGTATGCACTGCGTAAAACAGTCACCAACGAGGGGATGAAAAACTTCCTGAGTTCCTGAGATTCTGAATTCCATTGAAAGTATAGATAGCGGATAAAGCTAGAACTATCCAATAAAACAAGTAAAGAAGCTCTAGGCAATTTGTTAGAGGCTGGCACGATACGACGCTGGTCAGGCATTTGCATATTTTTTGCATCGACCGGTCCCCGGCCATAGGCGCGAGCCCTTCGCCCGTGCAGCGTGCGCTATGCATCGCCCGATGCCATCGACATGTCTATTGCTCTTTTTGATTTACCTATCAAATTTTATCAGTAAAATGTAAATTTTAGGATATCTTTTTTGAGTTTTCAACTTTTATTTTTTTAATAGAATATTTGTTTGAATACTTATGTATAAAAAATATTTAAAAATAAAATTCGCGTAAATTTTTTAATACATAATTACGATGTTGGTTTCAGTTCGGGCTGGCGTGCCAGGGGTGGAAGGCGACGCTGGTCGGCACGACGCACAGCTTCGGGAGCATGGTGGGGCAGTTGATACAAGGACAGATCTCTGATAGGTTAGTGGCACGATTTTTCATTAATAATTACATACTTTATTTTGACTTTGTTATTTTTTAATTAATCTATAACTTGACTTTGTATTTCATTTGACTTATTATGACACCATTGATTTACTTGATTAATTTGACCTACTGTTTAGTTATTATTTGATTAATTTTTAATTTGACTTATATTATTTGACTTTTTTAACGTTATTTAAATTAATTATTTTAGCTGACAGGTGTTGTCTTATTATGAATCATTTTTATTGTATTTGAATTGTATTTATTAATTCCGCCCGCATAATACATTAATCACCAACATATCATATATGTACTAAAACCTTCTCCGAAACACGCTGCATCTTATTATTATATTATTATGGAATGAGTATTATTCCGATCGTTTCAGTAGTTATCCCAGTATAACCGAACAAAAAAATTGGCTCTCCATTTATTAGTATAGATATACTTATTAGGGATTATTATAATTTAATGTATACTTTTGATTACGTAATTATGGCGAATGTTGTGTACACTTGTAAAGACATACATAACTGATTAATTAATTAGGATTGTCTTATAAATGTATATTTAAATGTTTTAATATGTGTGTTTTGAGTCTACTTTTTTAAAATAAATAAATAAAATTAAGTAATATTCTTTATCTAAATTATTCATATTACGTAAAGAGAGCTATTTTCATTTTAAAATTTTAATTTTTGCAAAATCGACTTTTAACCGATCACCATGTAAATTGTTACACACGGGTATTTAAGTACATATTTTCGTTATCCTTACTGTTAACTCCACTGGATTTAACAGAACTGAGCTACACTATAAAATTATACTATAACACACTTCACACTATAAGAGTTATAATAATATTTCAGATTTGGCAGAAAGACAGCGGCGGTATTCGCTGGCAGCGCAGGGGCAGTGCTCGGCCTCAGCAAGAGCTTCACTAACTCGTATTGGGCTTACATCGTCCTCGAAGGACTGGAAGCAGCTATCGGAGACGCTCTATCACCCATGTTCATGTTAAGTAAGTTTGTAATTGCATTAACACCTCCAGGTAAATTTCTAAGAAATTAATTAAATTTCTAAGAAATGTATTGTTAACTGTAATGCCGGCGTGTCCGCGGTCGTGGTGAAATAAATAAATATACACAAATTATCATATAAAATTGACGCTTAATGTCCTCAAAGTGATTTTGATAGTTTTCTTATTTTCTCTTTATTACGATTTTGAGTAGAACAGCTCCAATTTTAAACATATTCTAAAATCTTATGGACCCTATATAATAAATTGACACTTTACTCTTTATTTTGTTTTCAGGTATCGAAATAGTAGAGAAGAAACGCGCTGTATTATATCAGATGATATTACTTAACTTTTACACTGTGGGGCAGATCCTGATGCCATTCATAGCAAAGGCAGCGCCCAATTGGCGTATTTTTTTGCGCCTCATATATGCGCCTACGCTTCTTGTACTCTCCTACTCACTCCTCTTAGACGAGAGTATCCGCTGGCTTTTCAGTAAAGGTCACAAAAAACGAGCTATCGCACTTATACAGAAGATTGCTGTACGGAATGACATACACATAGACAAAGAAATGCTCAATAAACTAAACTACAAAGAAGATTCATACAAAATCAACGATAGAAAACTGTTGATGAAGACTTTTAAATCGCGCATCTTGATGCAGAGGTTCCTGGTCTGCCTCGTATGGTGGCTTACAATTACGCTGATCAACTATGGAATGATGATCAGTTCAGTGCTGCTCAGCGGAGATAAGTACGTGAATTTTGCGCTACTTGTCGTCATGGACATCCCAGCTAACTTGCTGTACTGGCTAGCACTGGACAAGTGTGCGCGCAAGATGCCTCTCATTGCATCCTTCGTGGTCGGAGGGCTCTTCTGTATCACTCAACCATTCTTACCTAAAGGTTTGTCATTTTCTTTTTACTAATATTTATAGATATAAAAAATACCTTCCAACCTACTTTTAACTTTCAAAATCACTAAGTACTTGTTTGTACATATTATGTTTTATTATTCTTTTAGAGATTTTTTCAATGGATTTTATTATGACTATATTCAGACGCTCAAGGTCTATATTCATGTTACTCTTAGGTCTATATATAGGCCATTAAAAACTGCTTAATTAACATCTTCATTCCTGTCAGAGTACGCCTGGCTCGGGATTGTGCTGTTGATGTTGTTCGAAATGCTCGCAACGTTCTCCTACAACATCGTGTACATCTTCACGTCGGAGCTGTTCCCGACCTACACGCGGCACTCGCTGCACGCCCTCTGCTCGTCTGCCGGCCGTTTTGGTGCACTGCTAGCACCGCAAATGCCGCTGCTAGTAAGTACTTAGTTATTATGTTTCAAGATCCTTAACTTGAACTACAAGCGATTATATGAAATTAATTCAAGATTGCTTAGAAATGTTTTCGAAATGACGTGATGAGTTTGAGCCCGTTAGCTTACGTTGACCAAGTCAAAACTTGGAAATTCTAGCAGTAATCTTCCATAGAGAATAAATTTTTAAAAATTTTTTATCTGGATAAAATAGACAAACACATAACACTGTTCTGAATTTATCACTTTTATTAGTAAAAATTCTGAATATAATGTGCCATTTCGCAGATGGCGTACTGGTCTGGTCTACCATCGCTGATTTTCGGCGTAACATCATTAGTTTCGGGTGCGCTTGCTCTGTTTGTGCCAGAAACCGCGCACGCCGCGCTCCCCGACACCGTGCAGGAAGCCGAGGCTCTAGGACGTCGAGGAGCTCGCCGCCGCCCCTCGCGCTCAGCCCACCCCACTGACATCCTACACCCCACCGACCCCTCGGACTAATAGCCTGAGAACTGCATCATGCAGGAATCTGAAGCGCTAAAATATAGACCTAGCTACTCTCACTCGTCAGATCTCACATGGCAAAAAGAAGAGAGGAATATGCCAAGTTACAATAACAATTATATGAATAAATCGATCATATTACTAGGAACAAGTGAAAAATCAACGGAGTAATATGATGACGAGTTTGAAGCATAACGTGCGGTTGTAATAAATATAAAAATAATAACTCATGGTGAGTTCTACGAGAGAAACAAAAAAAAGACAATTTTATTATTAAAGGTTGTTATTAAATATTAAATTATTGTTTTTAAGGCATTTCCAAATTCCTTCACATTTCTCTTATAATTAATTCTGTTAATATAAGCCTTTTTGTTTTAACTTTCATTTGCTCGTAAGCTAAATAAATTGTTAGTTAATTTGAACCGCAACGAGCCACGTTTTAACAGCAATTTGTAGCAATTCGCTCGCTTCCCTCTAACACTACATTTACATGATAAATATGCAAAATCTAGATAAATAATTATGCTTTACCTGCTTCTACGCGTTTTTATTACACACTTTAAATTCAACGGTACTTAGTAGTTAAAAGAGTGTTAAAAAGAAAATGGTAAAATAAATTACAAAGCGCAAATAAAAACAAAGAGCTCATTCGTATTTCAAACAAAAATATGGATGTATGTGTTCGTTTTCGATTTTATTTAAAATAGATCCTTCTCCTTGACCGGCAGTAATACAAAATCATTTATCTGGTGTGCCCATTTCCCAACGATAAAAAAGGCCTAGCGTAATCTAGTGTTACACTAGGCAGTCTGTAGCCTATCTGTTTAATAAATTTCATTCAAGCCCGTTCAAACGTTTCACCATGAAGGAGTAGCAAACAAACATACTCACATACAAACCTTCGCATTTCTAATATGAGTGTGATTTTAAAGTGTTTTATTGAAATTCCGAAAACCTAGTAGATAAGAATGTAAGAGGAAGGTAGGTAAGTCACTTCGCATCAGTGCTGGTCGACAAGCAGGATCTGTCGAGACGTTGAACTCGACTGACTTTAAGACCAGTTCACTTTAAATTCAGCTCACGGGGTTTGAAAATCCAATAAAAAGTAAAGCAGTTTAACAATTAATAGGATTACTCGCTAATGGGCATAGTTAAAATACAATCGTTATCGTTATTCACTAGTCGAAGTAATAAAAAGAAGGTAAATTCGACACAGCACCGAGGCAGGTACCGTTGCGGCGGTCGGGACTCGCCTCACGTATGTAGCTATTATGTAGGTAGCATATGTTATGTTTATTGAAATTTTGTCGTATTAAAGTATTCAAAAATGCTTAATATCAATGAGTCAACAATTCATTATTTTTGATGTTTATTCAAATAAGAATCATATATACAGCAACCTTTTCGAAAGCTCGTGTTATCAAAAGATTAAAAAACCCAATAATCACAATTAGATAAACCTTGTATAGTTTTACAAATATTGTATAGTTTGTATGTACGTCTATCGATATCGCACTTGCAAAGCTCGATGCAGAGATTAGTTTCGTAAATCCTTCCTGTTAATTACTATAGTTAAGTACGTATCCCATTTTATAAGTAAATATTTGTAGTTAAAAAAAAAACATGTTTTACTAAATACTTATAGACTTTAGCAGCCATCTATCGTACTACTCATAGTTAAAGTTGGTTAGTATTATTGTCTTTTTTAAATATTATTTTATTACAAAGTCTCAAATAAATGCAAAGATATTTTTGAATACGGTCAAACTTTTATATAAATACGAATGCAACTACTTAATCATATTTATTTTAGTGAAGAGTTCACTAATAACTATCGTTAATTTAGTGTCTGAGGTGCATTCATATCGATATCGACTTCTCTCTCGCTCAAACATCGATCTCTAAAAACCAACGCTATCTGTTGACACAACGTTTGGACACGTCCCGCTAATGCAACGGCAAATGTTCCGAACTTGCCATAGAATAAAATATTAAAGAAATAGCAAAATATTAAAATAAATAAAACTAATTATTTTTATTGAATATCTAAATAATAAAAAACCCATAACGTGTTAAACGTATTAAAATTTATTTTAATTGGGTTAGATATGAAAAGAAATAAATTAAAAGAGTAGCTACATTTATTTTATTGTCTAGTGAAATGAAGATTCATGAAAAGGTCGCTAGCGACGGCTAATACATAGATGCATGAACTAAAGTACCTATATTTACATTTCACATCCAAACTCTGTACACAATAAATTGACCGAAAAATTATTAACATATATTTAGGCTCTAATACAAACATACGTCACTTCTAATTTTCTTTCGTTCAATCTTTCAAATATTTATCGAATAAACAAATTAAAAAACCTCCATTGTCGCGACCGACGCGTGAAACAGATATTGATTCAGCTCAAACAGTTTAAGTGCTCAAAATCCGGCGTCTGAGTAAACTAGCCGCTGTTATTTTTACGCATCGGGTTACTTTAAAAGTAATTTTTTTGGCTAAATATACACTTTCGCAGTCATAAAACGAATGATTTTTTTAATTTACTCTTTATCTTTTATTAGATACTAACCTGTTATTTACACTTACTATATGCTCCAGAAATTAAAGCTTTATTAATTACCCTTTAACTAATTGGGGTACAGCGACTTCTAAATCGCTTTAAAATGATTTATTCCACTGTTTATGGTAAAATTATAACTTGCTATGAAAACGCCTTTGAAGTATAATAAATATACATGTGACCAAATGACCAAATTGAGTTGTTCCTCCTTTTTTAAATCAATCAAAAATCAAATCACGAAACTTTGATTAAAAAAATACTCAACACGTAACGCTCAGGACACTCTCAGTGCAAATAGCAAAAATGAAGCGGACAGTCGTAGGTACTCTATAGACTTCTAATGTCAACTATGACAACTCGATTCGATCCAAATCTATATTTTCAGCCTTTATTATTATGATCTTACAAGTACGTACAACTTGTATGTGCTAAAAAGTAAAATCGGTATGAAAGCGACAGAAGCGTTAAGCGACGTGTCGATACTAGCCTAATGCTCACAAAAACTGTTCACGTAGCTTAGACGAGATGACATTCTACAATCACCATCGCTAATAGAAAAGTACAGAATGTATGTAAACGACATATTTAAGCGTTGTGAAATGTCACAGACAAATACATTGCAGCAAACGATAGCCCTAATAGTTTAATGCTAACGTCGGATATAAACATCTCGTATATTAAAATCCCGTAATCGTTATCTAAAATTAATGTCATTCGTATCTTTATTCAATTGAAATTCAATCAAAATAAATGAAATAAACGCAATCAATCCGCGCTTACGGCCGCTCCGTTAACGAAGTATGGAGCGTCGAAGCTATTCAACTTCACCTCGCGTGTTGCACAACCGTGAAAACGTTTGATACTGTGTAGTTTTTGTTGCGACTTCACTTGTGGAATTCATATTCAAATGCCTTTACTAATAGGAAACTTCATGGCGCCTTCGGTTTCAAGTAAGATTGTTTTATTCTGATAGAGATAAATATTCAGTATTCTTATTTATTTAATTTCTATAGCAGCGATAATATCTAAAAATCTAGCCAATTGTGCCTACTATGAATAATAAACACCTTATTGTGGTTAGGTCGATAGTATAATAATAAAAATAAAAAAAAAATAATCTCTTCCCGATCCAAGTCAAGATTTGTATGAAAATTATTAACGCCAACATGATTTATGTATGTATGCCTTGTTAATTCTGTTGTATATACGGTACCTATTCTTCATAATAATTAATAGAAATAAATTATAAACTAAATAAGCCGTATATTATTTTAATTTATTAATTTAGTTGATGTTCTCAAATTACTTGTAGTGAATTTTAATAGACTCTACTAGCAACTATTTTACAGTTGTTTACAGACATATTTATGACGTCAGTATTTATTTTAAAATTGCTTTAAATCATTATGCGTCCAGAAGAAATTACACTGATACAATTCTATATTTTCATATAGCAACCACCAACAACATAAAAAAAGATTTAAACATTTTATAGATTATTCTTTTACGAGTATCAATTTGAAGTCGAAGTTAAAGGCCAGGCAATTTAAGAGCTATAACATCGGTCACACTCCACTTCTAAGGCGGCGATTACGGCAATTAACATACCGTGGAGCGATTTGACGAAAACATCGGTGATACTGAAGAACATTCCATCTCTCATGCTCACTCGATGCCACTATTAAATCTGTCTGACGTAATGATTAGCAAGATTTATTTCACATGAAGTTGCAACGTCCGTTCACGTTTGATAAAATATATTTATTACCAGAACTTAGATGAGTCACACTTGTTTTTTCTATCCAACGCCAGACTTAATCAATACTTAATTAAAAATATAATACCTAAAAATACTTACAAAAATAAGCATTTTAAATCAGTTCTTTCTTACTTCCTTTACTGGGCTTTTTGGTGATTTATTTAAGAGATAAGTGCAGGACCCTTCGTTACATGCGGTGCACCTTCGCATGGCGCAGAACACATTAGTAGATAAGCTTAATTCCGTGAGAACTTGTTTTATCAAAACTGAGGGTTCTGGTGTTATTTAGAAATTAACGAGCAAAGTTCAGGTAGATTATTATTGTTATTGATGTTTTATGGACATCAATACCCATAATATATTCTTGAATTACTTAAGCCTGAGATACTTGTATCCAACACGTAAATATAATCTTCTGTACATATAATCAATTTTTAACGGATTCGAATCTGTACATAGAAAACCAATGGACAGATTTTGATGAAATGTTGTATGATGATAGCTGACTATTCGGATCAGCATATATAATATTTTTTACTGCGGGAAAATTACTCATCTTTAAGTAATCTATACTAACCGTTAAAACGTATCTATCTAGGGACGAATCAAAGCGGAGCGAAGGTGAGTTCCTAGTAAAGTACGTAGTAGGATGTAAATTGCAGAACTCATGATCTGTTTAGGAAAAGTGTTTTTAAATGAAAATAAATAAGCATATTGAGAATAAAGAGTGTTCAAGTAGGATATTATCATATTGCAAAAATTTACACGTAAAAGAAATTTAGAAATTATTTCATTTGGCAATTTGTATTTCAATCACAGAGGCGTTAATAAAACTACGTTTAACTTAGACGCCATTTAAAAACTGCGTTGTATGAAATGAATATTTTTAAATATATATTTGTTTGTAAAATGAATCTATCGTCGTGATTACACGATAGTTGGTCAGATTGCGTGACAGCGACGGCCCCGGCACTGTCGCCCACTCGCGGCTTCACCACGTGTCACCTAATCGTAATCGTAATCATTGCCGCAGTTAAGGAACTGAACGAAGGAATTACTTAAGTGGCCGTTTCCGCTAGTCTCTTGCTTAGTCTTTCTTCATAAACTTTATGAGATACATTACTCCGTCATATCGAAGTCCGTCATATAGAAGTAGCGATATATGTCCTAAGGTTCGTTTTAAATAGATAAAAGTAGTTATTTAGAGCGTACCTTAGGAGATAGACAAATACTATCTATCTTTTTTATTTAATTTACTAGTACATTATTTTTATGTTTCTCTAAAGGTTTACCCAGCGTTAGCCATGTAACCGTACGAAAACATTTTTTATAACGAGAAACCGTTTAGGCTCAGCTAATATGCAAAACATATTTACAATTTTTTATACACAAACCTCCCGGGAATCGACCCGGGATCCCACTATATGAATAGATACAAACTGAGCACTGAACCAAAGAACAAGTACAGTTCATCATATCTTACAATACAATACTCATTATACCAAGCAGTCATGAGAAATAAATCAAGCGGCCTATTAACGGCTGCAGATCTTCGCTCGCTCGCGGCCGCACCACTGTACCTCACACTCAAGGTAACGAACGTTTAACAAAAAACCTATAGTAGGTAAGTAGTAGTAGTAGGTAGGTAAGTTCCGATATATGATATTATATCCGATAGTATATTTTTTTTTTGTCCTTCAAATACTATAAACGCCTACATGGCACAGTAGTGAAGAATCTGGTATTCACATCAGCAACTACAAATTCTATCTCGCTTCCGGCAAATATCTATTGAGTCTCAAGCCAACGATATAACTAATTGGAAGTTACTGGTGAACTTCCAAATATTAAAGTCGTCTAAAGAAAGATATACTCGTAATATTATTTAACTTTAGTTTTAGCTTCGATTTTATACCGATGTCGTACTTAAAACATAACGGTAGAGCACATTTTGTAATTCTTTTTGATACAGTTTCTCATGGACAAGAAACATAATTGTTGGCTTGTAGTTGAGCGCTTAACTAAAAATGTGTAACAAGTCGTGTTCTCACGTTGAATAAATTAGAAGAGTGAATGTAAAATGAATAAGCATAAAATCTTTTATTAAAACCCCATAGTAATGTTACTACTTACTCATGAGCTCGCTAAAGACAATTAGCCGGCGGCAAGTCTCCGGGACTAACTATTACCACGTAACCATGCGTGCACCTCAGTGTATGTTCATACAATTTGATTACAATTTTTGCGTTAAATTTTGTTAGCATTTGATATAAGCTAGGTAGAATCGTAAAGAAACACTTTTTATAAGATTCTACTTTGCTTGTGCATGTATAACGTATTCCCTTTTTAATGTTCCACTACTGAGCACGGACCTCCCTTCAATGTGAGGGGGATTAGGCCATAGTCCACCACGCTGGCCAAGTGCGGGTTAGTGGACTTCACACGTCTTTCGAAAATTTGCTAGGGTTTTTTAGACATGCAGGTTTCCTCACGATGTTTTCCTTCACTGTAAGACAAGTGATAACCATGTTGAAAATGATTCGCACATTTAAATATCAGAAGTGCTAGGTAGAGTCCGGGATTGGAACCTTTTCTTTACTCGGTTTTCCAAGCGAGCGCGTTTCCACTGGGCTTGTGTGAAATACTAGAAATACTAAAACAGCCAATTTTTTAAATATATATTTTATATTTGTTCAGCCTCCTAGTATTAGAAATTTGATTTATGAAAGTACTAAGATACTAATTTTAGCCAAAGTTAGATAGTTAAATTTTGTTTAAATGACAAAGAACTGTCAACTGATGTATGTATGTACTTACAGTTTCGTACTAACTACTTATTCAGCTAACGGCCTGCAGTAACCTCGGGCCGATCAGATGGTGATCATCGATCAAATCTTTATAATATATTGCAACTACGATGATAAAGTTAATTTAAATGAATATTCTAAGAGACACTCTGTAAGAAGTTTATGCGCAGGAAGTCGTAGGTTATATTATATGTTCAGTTATCATAAGTAAGAATACATAAAGTGAAATAAATCGGGGAAGGAATCTGGAAAACTATATGATTTAAATAAAACTAACTTTTTGGTTTTTTTTGCGGATTTAAGTTGATTTTTGGTTCCCGACGTTTTGGATGCTTTACAGCTATCATGGTCACGGGAGAGACTAAGGTTTTAAATGTCTTAAAGGCATTATATTATAATTAAAAGCGTGTAAATATAAGAAAGAATTATTACTAGTTTTTCTTATTATTTAAACTATTCAATTAACCCCCGACACAAAAACGGGGTGTTATAAGTTTAACGTGTATATCTATCTGTCTGTGGCATCGTAGCGCCCAAACGGATAAAATGATTCAATTTAGTTTTTATTTTATTTAAAAGATGATGCATAATTTAACTGAAATATGTGAAGTTTAAAATGATTCTATTACCTCCGTGTTTCAGCACAGTTCTGCGGCCGTTTCAAAACACAGTTATTAAGCACTAATTTCTTATTTAACTAAACCACTCCAATTACTAAATTACTGTGCCCGTACAATTTACACGCAAAGCTTTAGAGAGTGGTTTATGACTGACCGCAATAAGTAAAATTCTTGAATAATCTCTCTGCGGCGACTCGCAGCGGGTTGTATTTCCTTAAGAAAAATAAGGCATAAAACAACGGTCTCATAAAACAATATAGCACAATATTGTTTGAAATAAATAATACAGTACATTATTTAAATAAAAATAAATTCATATAGACATTTAAACTACTACCTATAATTAAATACATTAATTTTCTTTCAAATTGAATTATACGTAGTATATTCTTGCTTTGACACCCACTATCGGGCAATTAAGACAACATTTTTGGGCGATTGAGACTAAATGAATATTTTAGAACTTATCAATGAATTTAAGTGTGCTTTAAAATGCATAGAATACATTTTAAGCTTGATTTAAACTAGGTAGTTAATACCAATATAATTGTATTTCCTGACAGCTTACTAAGCTTTGACAACAACCAATGGATAATAATTTATTTTATATTTTATTTTATATATTTATTTAAGCAAAACATTTACAAATCTTTACATTAAAAAATTGCTGCAAGAGAACAAAATGTCAGGTGCAAGAAAAATCAAAGAGTACCACCAAAGTGATAGTTTCGACACGGCGCTACGGAGGCGCGTGACGCTGCAGGTTCTAAGCGAGGTGATGCCATTATCACTCTAACATATTCATTGATTTGTTTCGACACCCGGTAGCTGTAAAGCCTGAACGCCTTCCCATAGAACAATGACTGACACTTTCTATTAATATAAAACTCAAACTCGTATCAAAACTATTCAAAGTACAAAGTAGATTTAAATGTAAGCTCTACGAAAACCATTTTTTTTGTATTTGTGCTAGTTTTAGTTTTTAAACAACTTTAGTTTTTTGTAAACTTTTTTCATTTATGTCAGTAAAGTTATAATTACGAATAGTCAATACATTTTAGCAGACAAGCTAAAGCCCAAAACTAGTATACCTAAGTATTTCTCTGAGAGTGCGCTTCGCTATATGAAATGATTTATTGATACCTGAATGTGAGGTTTAAAGAAATTTATTTCCCAAAAAAACAGAGTTCACTTAATATTAGCAAAATTGACTATAAATAAAAACTTATGTAACTACCATACTACTTCGGATTTTTAGATAGTAAGTAGTTCCTTAATCTTGTCTGAAAAAATATTAATAAATTTTGCATCTTCTACATCTTTCGGTATTGTATATTTTAATTTTTATAGCCGTGCTCTTTCAAAGAGAATAGTTTCTATCCCGTATTTTGTATGATGTGAGTGAGTGAGGTTTTAAACGTAAGCTGTAAGCTTTTGCTATTATATTCGTATAAGTATACATATTTTGTATTTGTACATTTGTTAAGATATTTGATTAAATAAAATTTTGGTCCTTTTGTAGACGACTTTTGTAGGTGTACGATAATACAAGTGAATTAAGATTGAGAAGTTCATTTTGAGAAATCTGAATATTCCTCATGTTAGTAGTTGTGACGACGGTCATATAAATATACTCATTATTTGGATGATTTCATTAAAAAATCGTTTAAAGTCGGCTTCTAATGCTTCAAGGCAAACTACCTAACGCGCAATCACTAGATTGCCCAAAACAATGTTCACCTCACAAAGCACATCCGCATTAATTGTTTTTATTATTTTAAATGTCATTACACATTACGTACATATTTGTATGTACTTTATGATATCTATCATTTAAGTAATAGTTCTCTCTTAGTATTTATATTTCATTACTACATAATTAACATCGATTCTTATATAAGTTTTAAAATATCTTTACAAAAATAAAATAACGGTGTTGTTAGAAAAAGTCAAACTTCATAAAAATCAAACGCTTGCTAGCACAGTAACATTAAAGTCTCTCATTAAGAGCTCTTACAAGTTACCTACAAGTACAAAGGTAATATATAAAGTTAAACACACAAAACAAAGGATCGTTATGTATTACTATCACAATCATGTTATTTCCGCGTAGGTTTTCTACTAAAATTAATTACTACCCAATGTACTCAGTAATATCACGTTTTTACAGTTAAACTATTATTTAAGCTAAAAAAACATGAAAAACTTATTCAAATCTTAAACTTTTCACTCTGAGTATTAAAACCACCAACAACCAAGCAAACAAACACACCTAACATTATTTTTTTTTTGAAAATGATCTAAAATATGATGAGCATATTCCGGAACACGCAGTGAGACGGACGTGTGTCGACGTTCAGCTGAAACGAGAATCTCTTTTTGGTAGTCGTTTAATAAAATGATTGTACATTGTACATTGTGCATGCATGCCGCGTGAGTGCAGTTACGTGCGTGGCCAGTGTAAGTGCCTTTTATTTTAAAGTACGGATCTATTTGCGTCCTCTTTTTAGAATGGGAGAGATTCATTTCATGTTTGATGTGGATATGTTTGTGGTTTATAACTAACAAATAATATTATAATAAAGACATTAAGTTGATTTATAACTTTTAGGTAGTTCGAGTCGTCGATATTAATTTTTTTGACATGTTCTTACAACGCCCGCTACACGCCATGTACATATTAATACAGCGAGTAAATACCAGTTTCGTGTAATTTTCTCTTGATTATTTATTTTTTCGCAAATATTTTTAATGTGTCTGACATTTAAAGTTATGACTCGACTACAAAATAATAGCAGTAAAGATACAGTTCATTTTACATACCTATACAAAATATGTACATACTTACATAATATATTGTTTTTTGCATACCTATGTGTTATCTTTGATTGTCCGACGTTAGTAGCACTAGCAAATAGCAATGTCATTCTTGGGAATGCATTTTACTATAAGAACCTCATTTTTATAGTAAAAACAAAAACAAGTCTATCCCTCGGGAACCGTATATTTTTCCGGGATAAAAAGTAGCCTATGTATAATTCCAGACTATAATCTATCTCTGTGCCAAATTTCATCCAGATCCGTTCAGCCATTCTGGCGTAAAAGAGTAACAAACATCCATCCATACATACATTCTTACAAACTTTCGCGCTTATAATATTAGTAGGATTGTTTTGGAGTGAGATAGAAATATCACCGCTTATCCCTATGTTTAATATTAGCTTTACACTTTACCTCATCAAAACTCGTCTACAAAATGTTTTGATAGAAGCTTAAAGAAAATTGTGCGTTATTCTAGCGACTTAAATATACGATATTGTTCACAATTTCATGTAGTTTTTTTTGCGCGGCACTCTAATCCTTTTTCTGAAATAAATGTAGCCTAAGTTACTCCTTAAAACATCAGCTATCTGCCAGAGAAAGTCTCGTCAAAATTGCTCCAGCCGTTTTGGAGATTAGCCGGAACAAACAGACAGACAGAAATAAAATGTTTTTTTTTTTACTATAAGTACCATATATACTTTCATACGTATTTAATAAAAAGCTGTTATTTTGACATTACAAACAGACACACTAATTTTATTTATATGAGATGTGTAGATTATTTAAATAGATAAATCAGTAACGCTGTATATAATCAGTGTTTCGAGGTATCTGGACTTTTCATCTTGTCAGATTTTGATTTTCTCAAGTGATCTGGTGATTTATTACGGACTATGAACTTTTGTTTAAACAACGGTTTTGTTTAGATAAATAAACATTCTATGGGACATGAGTATTTAGCAAAAGTAAGAAGATATATTAAGGGCAGGTTCGTCTGTTAATCCAAGTTCAAGTAAGCTGGTAGCCTTGAGTAGTGTTGACCGGCGCAGGCGCAGGCGCAGCGCAGTGACGCGCTGTGACGCGACGGGTTTTTGTCAACTGAGGACTGACGATCAGTGATCTGTGACAGCTTGCTAGCCAGGTGTGGATTCGATTATGATTAGATCGTGAAAGCTCGTTTATGTTTACTACGTTATAAGTCCCAATTTTCGTTGATTAGATTTCCCTCGATATTTTCTTATTTGTATAATAAATATGTTTAGAACTCTTGTGTCGTGTGATGACCTTATAGAAGTAAAATGTATAAGTAAGTCTATAATAATATAAATTTTATATTTCTACGAATGTTATTAACTACAGAGTTAGAAATATAATAAAATATATTTGCTCATAATTTTATGACAAGGGCTAATACTTCAGCCCTTTGAAAAGCATGCCTTACTTCCTGCGCGATTCGAGACAGTTTAAAGTTATGTACCTACGTAATAAATGATAAAATCATTAACATAAATAAATCTGCGTCGAGCTCCAGTGACCAATCTAAATATCGGTAAAAACTATTGACATAATATGTCAATATGGACGGACTGAGGTACTAGAGAGTCGTTCCGTTAGTGTTGTAGAGTTTTACGTGTTTTTGTTAGTATAATTTATTTGTTAAAATTTCTATTCAATTAACTTTTAATGTAATATAATTTTCTCGTAATAGAGACTTTAACTTTTACTAAGTTCGCTTAAAACTTTTAATAAAAAAGAAACTAATATTATAGGTACAATTCATTCCATTTATGAAATTGTTATAAAAGTTATGAGAACTTTTCTAAAGCTCGCCCTAGTATAACATTTATAGAAGCTTAATAAATAATTACCGAAGTAATTCGCATAACTTGGGGCGTTCAACCTGCGGTGGTCGGTCACCGCGGGGGCAGCCGGGTCGCCGCCGCCCTCCTGGCGCACTTAAACTCCATCACTGCACAGGCACTACACAACAATCACTGCTATCGAATCACTCACGATTTTGAACTGTAACGGTTTTGATGGTATTTAGTCGGCGCGAGCGCAGTGACGTGATGTACAGGCGGTACGGGCGGAGGTCGCGCGCACACTGCCGCCTGCGCCTGCGCATGCGCTACGAGACCTTACACTGCCAACCTGCTTTGGAGCTTTTTGCAGCAAAGCTGTACTGAGAAAAGATAAAAGTAAAATCGCTCCCACGCCTCGCTACTTGCTACTTCCGATATTCGTTTTATATATTTTGACGTATGTAATATAAACGTTAAACAATTATTATGATTTATATATGTAATTAAGACGCTTTCAATTGAATCATGTTTTATTTTGAACACTCAGTTTTATTTAATTGGTTTGCTCATTGATTTAAAGTACTTATATTTTAATTTAATGTATCTTAAATTACAATATGATATATATAATTGGAAATAAAAAGTAAAAATCTACGGAGTCGGCAGAACGAAACACGTTACTTTTAAATACAGCTACATTATAGAGCTTTAATCAGATATACCGGTTCAAATTAACAAGAAAATTGCATCATATTATTATGAAGCTTTTATAGTTACTACATTTGTGTAAATAGTAAATAAGCTGCTTAATTATATATTACGAGTATATACTTAATACTTATTTGTACTCGGCATTTATTCTTGGACGTTTGTCTATATATATGTACATATATGTATATTTGTTCTTTTAATAATTAACTTATCTCTAATGCTACTACTATGAAATATTTCTTTTTAATATATTCGTAATCCACGAATGGATCCGCAGACAAAAACTAGTATGTTGTAAGTAAAACATATCAAATCTGAATATGGACATTGTAATAAATAAACAGGTGTTTCTTTTAATAAAATTATAGAGATAATATCTATTGATTTACATTGTAGAGTTTCGAAGCATCCATTTATCATAGCTCTATCTAAGTTCGATACAAAGTGTCCATTACATTTACATAAACGGCTCCATCGAGATACGCGACACCCACGGACACTGACTGAGCACTGACACTGCCACGGCGTACTAATTGTGCCTGCGATTGTGCTCGGAAATGTTTTACTTCTTTGTTAGCTTTTGGAAAAGTTCGTAGCAGTAAATCTATACATATAATAAAATTGTAAGTAAGCCGAATCTGTACATTAAATATTTTTTGGAAAATCTTATTGAAATAAACATTATTATCGATACAGATGCCGAATCTATAGTTTTTAGAATTTTTGTCTGTCTGTCTGTCTGTCCGCATCACAGAAAAATCACTGGATGAATTTTGATAAAATTTGGTATGGTGATAGCTGGTTATCTGTATCAACATATGGGATACTTTTTACCGTGGGAAAATATCTCATTTCTGAGAAAAAATACAAAAACTGTAATCTAAGAGTATACTAATATGTAAAACCTAAGAATTTGGTTTTTGGTCATCTGAACGCGTGCGGAGCTGCGGGCAGTGCTAGTTTTCTATATAAATTAAAAATTATATATTCCTATATTTCAAAAATTAAATATCCGTAAGTTTTTTATTGATTGCTAAACAAATTTACACGTATGATTTTTTTTACATAGGGATAGTTTTGAGCGTTACTGATTTTTGCTTTAACTCGCCACTAGATGGTTTTGTATTACTTCAACTTTTACACTGAGTTTGAGTATGAGGATTTTTGCAGACAAAATCATGGGCAAAGGCTTATAGCCTTATATATGAAGATTAGGAAAACGTATTACGCACCACAGCATCACTTAACGTGCAATGTACTACATCGAAGGAAAATGGAACGGATTAAGACGTTACCTCCTTTTGTGTAGTCACAAAAGATATTGTGTGGATGCAAATATACTCGTATGTATTTATAACCACACTGGCACCTGACATCATGCCATCAACTAAAATAAACGCGTTTAAAGTTACATTTTAAAACAATCCAAAGTTATCATGTCATTATATAGGGAGAGATTAATTCTTACAGTTTTTTTCATTTCCAATATTAATCAGAGATAGGTACAATGAAAGGAGACTGGTTGAATCTGTATTTAAAAACTTATCAATTAATGACTTTATACGTCCATATACTTTAGATAAATACTAATTACAGGATATTTAATATCGTAAAAATGATAATTTCCATAAACTTGCAGATAGCTAAGATGTGGATGCATTTGCTAGCAGACGACGAACATTCATCAACTCTGTTATTGATAAAGATCTCGTTAATCTCGTCAGATACCACAAGAGCTTGTTTTTTCTTTCCCATTTAGGTCTTAGTTCTTATTTCAGTCCTCATTTGAAACGGACAGACAGACCGTTATGATATTATCTACGAAAGAAACCGGACAGATTACTGAGTGAGTTATTATGAGGGCCTCGACGCTATACATCATATTGACATTAACAATTACATACGACCAGTCGCACGACCAATCTGCCAACTCATGCAATAGGTTTTTATGATACAATTAATTGATATAAAAATTAGGTTTTTGTTTCAATATATGCTAAAGAATTCATTTAAGTTAAGCTTATTATGAAAACTTTTAGAAATTATCCGAAAAAAAATATATTACACAAAACAATCACTCGACTGATTTCGCAACTGGTCGACTCTCAACTTGTACTGAATAAAAGATTTATAAAACACAAGTTTACTCTTCGGTCGACTGCTCCGGTGACTGATAAATCGTTATTTTTATGACGAAGGACAGTTAGTGCTAATTGGTGGCAACAAAATAAAGTTATTTACACTTAACGAGCAGATTAAGTCTAAAGCTGTCCTGTTCAGGTGAGTCCTGCTTTATTTTCAACACCTGTTTGTGGTACTTTGTAAATCTCTACTTATATAAGTCCCAGTGAATATCGTTAATCTAGTGCCTCTAGTGGATAGCTATATAGATGGCAGTTCTTGAAGGCTTGTATTTGAGTCCCGAACAATCACCAACAAAATTGCTGGTGTTTTGCACCCTGATATTACCTGATAGTATTTATGGCAGCAGCAACTTGGGACGTTGGTGGAGTCATACTACCACTCCTCGGGGAGCACGTACAGCCATCGTTCATTTGCCTAATCTTTTTCCGGTCGTATCGCACCGTCGTCCCACTGGACTTCAAAAGCACATTTGTGATTACGAACAGTTACCTGCATTATAATTTTCTCAAAGAGGTCGGCCGCCGTGATCGAAGATCGGATAAGAGGAAATTAATTACAAATTTAATATTTACGTTTTGCATGGCTGGATTTTTGTTGCCTCTGTTGGGTTTGTAAAGAGTCGATGAGATTTTTTTAAATATTTAAATTATAAATGTAAATTAAGTATAAGTATATTTTAGTATGATTTAAAAATGACACGCAGTTGTTCCAAATACATATATTCTAATATACACTGATGGTTTTTAACTTCAACTATGATTATTTAAAGTTTTATTTTAGTTTAGATTACATGTTTGAGACAATTATTAATTAACATATTAAGTTATATGTGATATTTTAAGCAGGACATTTCCGGACTTTTTTAAATAAAGCCAAGAGCTTTATTTTGAGATAACAGGTTGGTTTCTATCACTATTTTATAAAAAATATGTATTTATACTCATCAATCATAATTCAGTTTGATGAATCATATATTCAGTTTAAAATAAAGTAACAAAACTCACTAAGCCATATAGGATTTAATTCAACAAATGAATATAATTAAACATTGACATTCAGTCAACGACATCCGACCAAATAGACTCAAGTAAATCTATATCTATTAACATTTCTATCAAATGTTACTTTAACTTCATAGAAAGCTATACAGTACAGTACATTACTTAAGAACGCAGTAATTGTACAAAAAAGCTGATTAATTTCTAACACCCGCGCTAGAGTGTCGACTCTCTCGTTTTATAGCTCTACATTACTGTTGGCACTGTTCTAGCGCACTTTCTCCAGACGTGGTGTTGCGGCTAAGCTTTCAATAAGCTTGTCTCGTGAACTTGTAAGCTGACAGTAACCATTCCAAGTAAAGCTTATGCACCGTTCATTAAGACTGTAACACCCATTTATATTTAATCGCTCTGTATAAAATTATTCACTTTATTAAAATTCTAGATCTTATTTTTTTTATTTTCGTATAGAAAATAGTTCTATGTAGTTTTTTGGAAACAAAACACGAGGTTTTTAAAGCAATGCTAAGTACGGTGTCGGAAGTTTGGCGGAGTGCTTTGAGTCAATGCTTAGACTCAGGAGTCTCTATAGCGTTTCTATGTACATAAGGACATGAGCATTTTGTTAAATGTTATTGTATTTGTTTTGAGGATATGTCTAATTTTAATATATATTGTTATTTATCTTTGAAATTATCATTAATAAAAATATACGAACTTTTTTATTTGGTATGTCATATAAAACATTTGTTAAATAAGTATACTTTATTTTATCATCTATACATATAATAAAATTGTAACTAAGTCGAATCTGTACATTAAATATTTTTTGGAAAATCTAATTGAAATAGACATTATTATCGATACAGAGTCCGAATCTATAGTTTTTAGAATTTTTGTCTGTCTGTCTATCTGTCTATTACCGCATCACGAGAAAACCACTGGACAGATTTTGATGAAATTTGGTATGATGGTAGCTGGTTATCCGGGTCAACATATAGGATACTTTTTACCGCGGTAAAATTTACCATTTCTGAGAAAAATACAAAAACTGCATTGTAAAAGTATACTAATATGTAAAACCCAAGAATTTAGTTTTTGGTCATCTGAACGCGGGCGGAGCTGCGGGCAATGCTAGTACTATATAAGTATGATAAAAAATAGTATTAAATAAAACAATTCCAAACAACAGCCGACATTTGAATTTAAACTTAAGACATGCGAGTGACAACCACAAACCTCTGCGCCCTCTGTATCAACACTTTCAGAATGCGTGTTTTTATAAAAAATGTAATATGACTGCCTCGGGTCCGAGTAATTTAACACTATCATTCATTTCACGCCTCGTGGATGATGTTTAATCATCGTTGTCTATGAAGTTAAATTATATATTAAATAAATTAATATTTATATAATTAAAGGTTCTTAACTTGTCTATACATAATATAATAAAATTGTAACTAAGCCGAATCTGTACATTAAATATTTTTTAGAAGATCTTATTGAAATAAACATTATTATCCATACAGAGGCCGAATCTATAGTTTTTAGAATGTTTGTGTCTGTCTGTCTGTTATAGAAAAACCACTAGAGAAATTTTGATGAAATTTGTTACGGTGATAGCTGGTTATCTGGGTCAACATATAGAATACATTTTACCGCGGGAAAATATTTCATTTTTGAGAAAAAATACAAAAATTGCAATGTAAGAGTATACTAATATGTTTTTACATATTAGTACATACACTCTTACATTGCAATTTTTGTATTTTTTAATTTATTTAAGAATTTGGTTTTTTGTCATCTGAACGCGGGCGGAGCCGCGGGCAATGCTAGTTCAAATATAATATTGTTACTTGAATATTTAAACAAATCAGCAAAACTCTAAGTCTAACTCAAAATGAACTAAACATCCAATTAAATTTAGAAAAATAAAAAAATGTTTCAATTATATGTATAATTAATTAATGTATATTTATATAATAAGCTATAAAGCACATGTAAAACATAGGCAACAAAATCGTCGCAGCGAATTCGCTCGCCGCGCGGTGGAGCACAGCGCTCACCGGCCGCGGTCTGGAACGTAGCCCGATACTCGGCGGCTGAAAAACGGCTTTTTAACCACATTGCAACTACCTTACTCGCCTTTGCTTGCCGATGCCGTGTTGGAGCATCTAATGTTTTGATACAGGCATAAAAGCTCGGAAAAAATAACTTGGGAATTAAAATAGAAAACTTTTATCGTTCTTATAATATTAAATGAGAAATTCTTGTATACATATAAATTTATTCGTGTATCTCGGAAACGGCTCTAACGATTTGGATCAAATTTTGTATTTGGATATGCTTTTTAAGTTTATCTACATTCAGTTGTCTTTTCTGAAAAAAAAAGTGTTTTTCGAAAATATAATGTATGAAAACACGATTTATTATTGATATTATATTTTTCGAAAAATACGAATTTGCAAAAAAACGCTGAGCGAAGCTCGTTCACCCTGGTACTACGTTATATATATCATATAAATAAATTAATTGTCAGTGATTTTAAAATAGCTTCCTGATATTCATCTTTTTTACACGATACCGAATTCCAAACTACTGTTAAAAATATTTTTCGGTCTATTCGTTATGGAATGATAGAAGAAACGGCTCAGCTGATTTTAACGAAACTTTTAACTTAATACTAAGCAAGCTGAATTTATTCTAAAGCCATTACGACATCAAAATATACTACAAAAATAATAACTCAAATAGCAAGCGTCGCCGGCTGCCGGCTGGTAAACCGATACTGCGGCAGCAGCATGAGTCACTATGTAGAGCAACGGTGGAGGAGCGAGCGCTTTGTGGCGGGGCAGCGAGGCGCGCCGCTCGGGTTACCGCCGACACACGGCGCAGCTCAAGCCGAAAATTCAACATGACTTTAAACTTAATACTCGTTTACTTTGACATAACACTGAAAAATACCTTCTAATAGACGAGATTGCTCGTTACCGTATAACTGCCTCGTTGGTCTAGTGGCATATATAGCCATCTACAGATCCGATAGTCCTGGGTTCGAAACCCGGGTTGGGGCAAGTTATTATTGGTAAAGACTATTAAGAAATCTCTGTAACAGCCCGAAATTACGAAGTTCGCGGTATTGTACCTCCCGCGCCTCGGAGAGAAAGGAGATGCCTAGTTTCAGTGCGATTAGCTGCCGCTACCGAAATCGGTCGAGAGGACATTATAACTAACCGTATGTAAAAAAAGATAAAAAATCCTATTTAAGAGATTTTCTTAACCCATACTATATTCTAATACTATAGAGTAAAATTATTTATAAGTTTTTTTGTAAAATCTCACGCAAGCTGGGCATAGAGATGTTGCATTATCAGACGGACACAAGCTACTTTTTTTCTTTAGCAATGTATCAGATTCCGCGATACTGACTACTGTAATTACTTCTAATTCTATTTATATGTGCATAGAAAATCTTCATTCCAGTGCACACACTATCGTGCTGCATACAAATGCTACTTTAAATCAACCAAGCAAGTGCGATTTCCAAACAAGCTATATAATATTAATATTTTGGGTAAAAAAGACTATTAATAGTTTCAAATATAAATGAATGTCAGGTTTTTATTGTTTGTCTAAAATACTCAGATCTATAGGTTTTTCGTAATATTTACATAATTTCATATTGAAAAACGTCTACTTCCTTTCGGTAAGCATTCTAAGATTAAAAATTACTTATTTCATAGTACCTAAATCTTGCAAATCTACCGACCAATATCACTATTGTGTCTCTCTTATAGCAAGCATTCCTAATCGAGTACCTACATGTTATTTTGAAATCAGATACATATTAGTATTACAATATTGATAAACACAGCGCAAGTTACAAACCGCTAGATCATTATCAACGCATCTATTCAATGAGATATGAATCTAACCTCATCTATAATCGAACCCGTACGCTGCGCCTCGTTCCTCCGTGTCGCCGCTTAATTAATCTTACGTGAGAAAGCTTGAAATTGATATTTAAGCCTCCACAAGTACACAGCGTATACTCGTAAAGCATTTGAAAATAAACTCATGTCGGATGCAAGTGGTAAAATGTAATATGAATTATAACTATTTTGAATAACTTCAAAAAAGAAAGAAGTAGCAAAATATGTACATGCTAGCATTGCCCGCGGCTCCGCCCGCGTTCAGATGACCAAAAACCAATATCTTAGATTTTACTTATTAGTACACTCTTACAATGCAGTTTTTGTATTTTTTCTCAGAAATGAGGTATTTTCCCGCGGTAAAAAGTATCCTATATGTTGACGCAGATAACCAGCTATCATTATACCAAATTTCATTAAATCTGTCCAGTAGTTTTCTCGTGATACGGTAACAGACAGACAGACAGACAGACAGACAGACAGACAGACAGACAGACAGACAAAAATTCTAAAAACTATAGATTCGGACTCTGTATCGATAATAATGTCTATTTCAATTACATTTCTCAAAAAATATTTAATGTACAGATTCGACTTAGTTAGAATTTTATTATATGTATAGATTTGCTGAGCTGTTGCGCGCGACGATATTTCTATTCTTTATCTGTTACGAATAGGTTTTTATATTCATTTTATAAAAAAATCATTCATTCATTTTAAAATATATATGTAAACCTCAAAGGTATACATATTAAGCATTAAAATTAAATTCATACAAATCCAAAATAAGTGGAATCATTACTATTCAATTGTGATTTTAGTTAAAAATTTATAAAAACAAATGCTACAGCCAAAAATATCAAAGACAATACGACTATATATAGTATATTATAACAATAATAATATATTATGACAATATATATTTGCGCGAAAGTTCGCTGAACATTTGCTATCTTTGAAAAAGTATTTTTCATTAGCGCACGTAATTTTTAGGTAAAACGTAGACTTGAAACTAATTTTATATAATATACATACATATGTATATCATAGGTACGCAAAAGTTCTCCGAACATTCTGAATAACTTTATACTTACAATATTGCCTCTATTAAATTATAACATAATATCACCATCAGATTTCCAATAATTTTGAAATATGAGAGTTCAACAGAATATTTAATATCTCTAAGGACCACCGCGTCTTTCAAAAATGATCATAATTTATAATGTGTATGGAAAATAAACTATTAATGTCTCAAAAATATTATGTACTTAATTAAGCATAATTATGTGTGTTTGTTGTTATTTTTAATTATAAATATTGATTGAATTCCGATGAGCCTGTAATTTATAGTGGTAGTGTTGTGTGCTGCGCGGTGCACCGCCGCGGCCGGAGCGGCCCAGCAGGTGCGCCATCGCTCATGCGATTACAGCACTAACTGCGGTTTGATAAGAACGGAAATCGTAATGTATAATTTTATGAGCTTTTACAAACGCATTCACATTTATGATATACATTCATTAATGTACGGCAATCAAGAAGCTTTGGACAACTCGCTTGATAGCTCGCTAGAAGCCTCATTTATGATGATTTAAAATGAAATTGTGCTGTGGTTTAATGCTCAATATATACAATTGTTTTAGATCTACTGACTTGGGAAGCTCGGAGTGTCAAGGTTGATCTGTTGGGCCGACTGATTGCTTTACTTAGTTTTATAGATTATTAAAAATAAGATAGGTAAATAAATAGAAAAGCAGTACACATTTTTTTACCTTTAACCTAATTTATTAAACTAAACCAATAGGAACAGCTAACGCGCCAGGGTTCAAGGCAAATTACTTCTTATGCGTATACGGATCATCTGATACCTACGTGCTTGCTGCATGGAAGAGGAAGTTCCCAATAAACCTGACCGGAACCGGAAATAAAGATTATTATATTGCCGTCTGCCTTGATGCCGTACAATAATGTCTGACTGGTGTCTTCGTATTGACCGACCATGCAGCATGGTAGTATGCCTTGCTACCTTAGTTGCTGATTGGTAACACTGTACAATATACAGTTTATTTTTAATATGTAAGTTTATGTAAATGATAAAAAACTTTACAAATTAAAGAAAAATGTTACCATATCAATGTTAATAATATTAGTACACCGTTGGTTTATTGCTGAGCCCTTTTGACCATTACTCGAACTCATTTACATACTCGTAAATTTTTAGATCGAAAAATACATGCAATGTAGTAAAGTTATACAAGACTTAAATTACTAAATATATAAAAATAAAATATTATATTAACATAATTACATGCATATGCTTAAACTCTAATCTACACGAATAAATAAAATTGAAGTGTCTGTTTGTAATGACAAAATAACAGTTTTTTACTAAATGCATACTATGAAAGTATACGGTACTTATAGGAAAAAAACAATTTTAATTTTTTTTCTTTGTCTATCTGTTTGTCCCGGCTAATCTCCGAAACGGCTGAATCCATTTTTACAGGACTTTCACTGGCAGATAGCTGATTCTATAAGGAGTAACTTAGGTTAATTTAGTTTAAAAAAAATAATTAGGATTCGGCGCCATAGTTTAAAACCCATGAAATTGTGACGCACCCGAGCGAAGCTAGGATAAGTCGCTAGTTTATACTAAAATTAGGTTTAGTAACAGATATTTTTTTTCTAAACATAGTTTTCCCAAGGAAGCAAAAAGCCGTAATGGATGGCAGTAGCTGCACTCGGCACTATGTCTGGTCGCCATTAGATTGATATGGCGGTATAATCGTCCATACTCTGCTATTACGCGAAATTATCGAGCACGACGCCGCCGCCGGCTCCGACATACTAGTACAGTTACTCTGAATGGAATATTTCTAATTATTAATCCTCTATTAGAATCATTAGGTTCAAATCCCAAGTTATTAAAAAAATATAGATTTATCATTATAAAAACTTATTACGCAGACTTGATCCAATTCGCCCGTAACAAATCTACTTAATATTTAAAGCTGAAGAGTTTGTTCGTTTGTTAGAACGCTCGATTGAATGTATCTATAGGCTTACGAATCTGATTTGAAACATTTAACGTTCATTTTAGCTTTAATATACTTAGCTTAAATAAGCTTAACAAAGGTCGTGTCGAATTGTCGTCCTATTTACTGTTTAGCATTTAACACACGTATGTTGGCTTACTAGAAAAAAAATTAGGTAAATGCTGTAAAAAGAAAATCCTTTATCACTATATATTATAAAACAAAGTCCCCACGCCGTGTCTGTCTATCTGTCTGTCTGAACGCAATAAACACAAAAACTACTGAACTGATCTTCATACAGTTTCCATCAATGGACAGGGTGATTCATGAAGAAATTTTAGGTCTATAATTCATTGGTTTTGTGTAAATGGGCTACAATATGACAATGATTGTGGAATTTTCCGAGAAAACCATGCCAACTAAGAGCTTTACTGGCGTGCGCCGTGTAAACCAATAAAGTTATATAAAAACAATGTATTACGGATTTTATGGCACCTAACACACACCCTAGCGTAGCGATGATAAGTGGCTAGTATGTTATAAAACTATATTATAAAATGATAGAACTTATTTGATTTCAACTCAAGTAGGTCCTTGTAAGTGTCACTGGACACTGATTGATCAGACATCGCTCTTGCTTATAGAAGACGAGTCTCATCAACCGAACATCGCACCGCCCGCATTCAGATGTATGTATATGAAGAAGACTTTGACTGATGTGGAGGCTGAGGCGAATTAAGTTGTCGAACGAGCGGAAACTATGGCAACGTTGCGCTTCGGGACTCGGAGATGCTTTACTGATTAAGCTAATAAATAAATTGATAGCAATTATAGTTTATTGCTAGTCTTTCGCCTCGACTTTATCTTTATATTTTTGTAAGCTTTAGTTTGTATGTAATATTTTCTACGATGATATATGATTAAAGAGAAAAGTTTAATATATTTGGGTTATTATGAGGTTTTCATACGTGAATCTAATTATTAACAAACTTGCTTTCTATTTACTAATACGATGAGGAAAGCATCTTGAAGTAAGTTGAAAGACACGGTATAACATATGTATTACCTAAATTCTTACGAGATTCTTATCTACACGAGAAGCCTTTTTTTCATATTACAATAAAGTTAGTTAATACGCTCGCTTAAGACCCTCTACTTACCGGTGAAAGTCTTTCTGGATAGCTTTAACATAGAAACATACAGTTTAGTGTATTTTTAATACATTTTATGCTTTTTTTATCAAGTTTTTAATTAAATGAGTTCAATATAGATTATGGGATAAATACTTTAAATCACAGAAAGGCACTTTTATTTTTTTATAAGTATATTATAGATATAAAAGTACCTACACATTACAGTAATCTGATAGTATTGATAAGCATCTCCTGTCGGTCATTGAACAAACAATTAATAAAATCTAATACTTTTATCTAATCCAATACTTAATATTTATTTATATATACCGGCGATCTCGGAAACGGCTCTAAAGATCGCAGAAATTTGGTATGTGGGGGTTTTCGGGGACCAAAAATCGATCTAAATTCTTATGTCTGGGAAAACGCGTGTTTTCGAGTTTTTAGTGCGGTTTCTTTCGCATTGTTTTTTATTTTTAAGCCAAATAAAAAAGAAAATTGCACGTTTGGCCAAAAACTCCTCGGCTCGGTCGCCCAGGTACTATCTATAATGAGGCATATTTGAGGCATTATTAAACACTTTACCCAAATGTCGCCAAATAATGACAATAGTCGAAACTATCTAATAAACGAGTGTGATTCATAATAGACGTAAAAATAAATAATTTAATAATTTTGATTGATTTATAATACCTACTTGCTTTATGATTTAATAAGAGAAAAATGTAATACTATAACCGGGATCCATAATGAGATCTAGATGAGAGGCTGCGCTCCGAGCTCATAAATATTGCATCACGCATCGACGCTCTCAGCAGAAACATCGACGCCAGCGCATACAGATGCATATCGCACGCCACAAATTGTATACTTGACCTTATTGCGCTTTTATATTTATATTTAGATCACCCACCACACCACCGTAACTGGCAAGGTAAATATATTATCTTTTTCCATATATTTTATTAGAAGTATTAAATATCTTGCGTGATGGATACGTCGACAAAAAGTAGCCTATTCCAGTAGATAGCTGATCTCCATTGCGAATCCGGAATTTCACTCAAATCCGTTGATACGTTACAGTGTATAGAAATAGAAAATGTATGCTGACAAGCTTTCGCATTTATAATACTGGTGGGGTGATGGCATACCATGAACAATCGCAAGGGCGATTTCTAGTTACAAAATGAATTAATTTTATAAAAGATTATATGTTTAATATTACTTAATTTAAATTATTCTCGCCTCGGAATAAGCAGATACATTTTTTTAAAGAAACTAAACAATTCAATACGCAGATGTGTTAAATATTACCGGTTTGAGAAAAATATTATTAATATTCAAAATAATGATCATTTCGTATAATTTGGTCAACTCCTACTCCGATACAATCTACGTAGTTTCGAAGGTGAACCTCACGATTGGTGAATACACGAGCACCACAAGGTGTGGGCGTGCCCGCCGCCGCCGCCACCGCCGCCGCCGCGCACAGTCACCGATGTGGTGTGATGTTTGATTCAATGTTACTACCTCGTTATTAGTGTTTTAATTAATAGTATTATTAATGTTTGGTTATGCATAAATAGCCTTATTGCAACATAAAAGTTCGTTTTTAAGACATTAGGCGGTATAAAAGATTAGGTTGGTAATTAAATTAAATGTAACTTGGGAATGAGCATACACGCGTGAGATAGTTTAAGATTTTGATAAAATGCAGGAAGCATTATACATAAAATGCTATACATTATATTTTATTTTCACTATGAATAAAGCTAAATATCCAATTTCATGTTTTTTTTTTCTCTAAATGGTTTACTTACAAGGTAATTTAAGAAATTCTCAACTTTTTCTATTTTTAATTGTTTTTAAAACGTCTGAAGTAGCCGATGGCATCGTTTAGATACTTATAGAAACTAAAGTAAATATGGGGTAAAGTAAAATAATAGGTCCTGTCTTTATAAATCTTCGCAGGAATGTCTCAGAGAGACTCAGTGTCAGTCAAATCGAGACATGTTTGATATTTGGAATTTTTGTTTGAGTTTTTAGAATTTTAGTCTGTCTGTTTGTCTGGGGACGCATCATGAGAAAACCACTGGACGGATTTTGGTGAAATTCGCTAATATTTTATATTTTAAGTAATTTTTACTTAAAATCTAAAGATATGTAAAATTAACTGTAACATTTCTATCAAAATAAAAAAGAAACATTTATTTTGTTTAATTTTTTTTTAAATGTTGCTTTTTAAATATAAAATGTGCGTGGACACTTAAGAACTTCTAACGAAATTATATTATAAATCATATGAGCAGACATACTCGAATACCTGTCGACTGTCGGATGACAACAGCCAGTTGATATTCACTTTTTTTAAAGCAGTAATAAGATATACATAGTTGTGTACAGTAGTACCTAAATAAAATAAATTTCGTTACTTCACCATGAAAATTTTAATAAATAAGATGAGTGAAACCATTACCAATTAATACAAAAAATCAATAACCATAATATCTTTGCACGTGTGCCAAAATTCAGCTCTATCAGACACTGGGAAGTGGGTCAAATTTAACTTGAGAGATTTTAATACAGACAGGTACCGGGACAGGTGAAACTAAATAAAAACTTGTAATCGTTTTTATTTTTATGGATATCAAACACGTGTTGTGTATATAGAAATACCGGAAAAAATGCAATCTTGAATATAGACATCACACTACACTAAAGGGAGATTCAACGAATAACTTCGTACTGCAGTCTAAATCTGTCGCGTCGTAAAAAAAACACTCTCATCATTTTCCCCTTAACGCGCCAAAAGAAGTATAACTTAAAAAAAAAATATATTTATACAAAGGATGTACAGCATGAATAGCAAATGAGCTCAGTGAAGCCTCATATGATAGCTCTCGGTAATCGTTGTGTGATGGCGGAGATGATCGTACTAATTGTGTTCGCGTTTATCGCGAGTGTCATCTGCGGCGTCGCGCGCTGTGATGGATCGGGGCCTTACCGCTCGCGCCGGCGCGGCACACGTTACACAGCAGACACATTCAGCACTTATGAGACGCCCTTGCTTAGGTTAAAGCCTGCCTTCACTTCGTGTATTTTTGCAATAGACTAATACTCCACGGGAACTAGGTACTAGATTTATAGGAATAAAAACTCACATCATAATATACTCTAATCTCTGTGAAAAAAAATCGTTTATCTGTCAAGCTAACAAACACTAATGCAGTTGTTGTCATATGTAGTAAAGATAAAGATGTAGAGACACTATCCTCTACCTACGGCTTTGCTTAACTTATTTAGTCCATTACTATTTAATGTTAATGCTTACATAAAATATCTTAGAATAAACTCACGACAGACTGACTTCTCTATTATAAACTTTCATTTATTAAAACAAGGCAATATTATATTTAAAAGTTTAAAACTAAAGAAAATAAAATATATGTTGTTTTGCATAGTTCTCAGAGGCAGGAGCGTGGTCGTGTCCGCGACAGCGGTATGCAAATACTCAATACCGGTGGCACTAGTCCGATTAATTATTTGTTTTTATTTCTCTTCGACGGACACGCCGGCGGCCGACGCGCGTCCCGCAGGACGGCACTCATGCAAAAACTGGTAGCTTCACTAATCAGCAATGACTAATTAATATTAAAGCGGTGTAAATGTAATAAAATTCTTACTTACAGCATTGGCTAGTTTGTATATATGTAAATATGAATAAATAATTAATTATACATAATATGATTGTGAACACAATGATATGTATAGGCTTATTTTATTATTTTTATTTCAAAAATAATAAAATAAAAATAATGAACATATTTTAAAATCACTTCAATCCATTGTATAAATGCTTGAGACGAATAAACAAACAGCAAACAGTTAACATATCATATTGCTTTTGTAATGTTGCTAAACTTGCTATACAATAAAAAATAGTAACTAAGTGAAATCTGTATATGAAATATTTTTAAAAACAATGACTGTTATGTTTCTGTATAGACAATTTCTGTATAATAACAGTTGTTAAAATTTTTGTCTGTTCGTCTGTATGTCTGTATGTCTGTGTATATTTCACGCAAAAAGTACCTACTAATTTTTTACTAAATTTTGCATAGAGATAATAGGTATATGATATCTTGATTTAGGATACCTATATATACTACAGGAAAATCCCTGATTTCCTTAGAGAAAACACAATAACCGGTTCGACCGTTAAGAAATAAATCAAAACAATGTACCTACTAAAAAATTGTAGATCTTGAAAAGGCCCACAGAAAAGTTGGCGATAGCTTATGTCTATCTCCTAAGGTACACTCACCATAACTATTTTTATTTATTTAAAAGTTTTTTTTTATAATAAATATATAATGTTTATATATATTTAGTTTATAATAATTATACTCAGTTTGTTTAGTTCTATAATATCATGGTTACGCAGATTTTTACAATTCTAAGCGAAACGACAATTATGCATCAATGAAAAACTTAAGTTATGCGTTTCTACAAGCCTGCTAATATTCCAAACATAGCTAATCAGGAGCAGTGCCATCCGTCACCATTCTAGCGGAGGCCTCAGAGCCGGACATCGCACGCATCGCCGCAGTTTAACATAATTCACACGACGGCTGACACAAAAAAGCCAATAAACCTGACATCCAGCGACTTTGAGGCTCAGCTCGCTAATACCTTAATGACATATCAATATATTTATTTCTAGTTGTTGTTTTCGGTTTCATACCAGATATTCCTGGTATTCAATTAACAGCAAAGGAATTGTTTAAAAACAGGAAAAAACAACACAATGAGATAACGAAGTTTCTTAGAATTAAATTTCAATTTATAATAAAAAGTTATTCATACATACATGATTTGTACAATTTGCATTTCTTTCAACAAAACGCTCAGCTTTTGAATAATCATATTATAATATGTGAAGCGCGTCGTCTCCGATGGCTCGACGCTCTTTGGCGCAGGCAGACTAACAGTACGGGAGTATTATACATGGCTAACAGTGTTAATGACATAAATCCTTTCCTTACGAGGCGGCTGTGTGGGGATTGTATCGGTGTGACGAGTGACTCAAGGAACTGCACTTTTTATATAGGTACAGAACCTGGCATATAAGAATTAACTGACTAAAATTGTGAAATTGTAGTCCTGTCTTGAATATAACCCACAAACCGCCACCTGTCCTATCCTACCCTGCGTGTTACTCCAGGCTCTAGTTTCTGTTTGAATACTAAATTTTATCCAAATCCATCCAGCTGTAGCAGCGTTAAGGAGTAACAAGCATACACAAAATTTAATATATGATAACGACTATAAATTACTTATTTACTCAATTTTCGCATATAATTCATGTAAGAAATGTCTTAAAACTACATATGTATTTATGAGAGAGAGAATATAAGTGGAATCTGTGTAGTTCTACTTAAGTTATCCTCATGAAAGAGCTTTTTCTGGGCACCACTCAAAGAGTCGACTGTACTCCAAGATCAAGTTTTAGGACTAATGAATTCATGGTTTAAGAAGAGTCCAAGAGTGCCTCTAGATGTGTTGCATTAGCATATGTACGATACTAGCATACTTCGAAATGTGTCGTTAAAAGTTTTATGTCTCGTCTGTCTAATGATTAGGATTTAATGAATAGGAACCGTTAACTTATCTACTTTAGCAATAAAAAACTAATTATAAATGTATAAGAAAAAGCAACTGCTTCAATGTGAACACTCTCAACCAATTGCTATAATGTTGGTTCAAATTATGGAAAGATTGAAGAAGTTTAACTCTCTCTATACATCTTTCTCAATAGGTATAATATATAAATAAGCGATTAGTAAAAATTATTGTTTTAAACAAAGGTAATGGTCAATAAGAAAGATTGTCACTGTGTCTCGTTAAATGCTAAAGGCGTTTTTATCAGTTTTTTTGGTTTAAGAATCTGGAAATTGAGGGCTTTATGCATTTCGTATTACAAGAATAAAGTCTGTTTTTATATTTTTTTTCTTTTGATCAATAACATTGATTAGTTTTATTAGTCTGGTCTAATCAAAAAAGACATTGATCCAGTGCAGTCCATCAGATTGGAGAATCCTGTCAAAATTGTAGTCGATATGTTTACCTAAATCACAAAATATTAATTGTGTCATATTTAATGATTATGTATATATAACTATGTAATTCTGTACAACTTATATGGCGTTAGGTGCGTCTGAGTCTGGTGTCGGATGGCGAAGGGACTAATCTAGTTTCCTTATACAAATTGGCACGTACCTACATACATATGCGCGTGTGCTGATGGAGTCCCTCCGTTCACTGCTGGATTAAATTTTATATTTAACTTTTAAAGAATTTAATAGTAAAAAATCAATTTCATATATATTCTCACGAGCGACTCACCCTCGCTCAAACACGATTTCTCAGAGATGGGATATTTTACTGCATAAAAAGTAGTCCTATATGTTGACCCGGATAACCAGCTATCATTATACCAAATTTCATCAAAATTTGTCTAGTGGTTTTCTCGTGATGCGTTCCCAGACAAACAGACAAGAATTCTAAAAACTATAGATTCGGCCGCTGTATCGATAATAATGACTGTTTCAATATGATTTTACAAAAAATATTTAATGTACAGATTCGATTCAGAATAAAATTTTATTATATGTATAGATGAAAAGGATATAACATTTATAAATTTATCTTTGAATACGTTCTCCCACATAGTAAAGGCTAAGTATTACTCCACGACATTGTTCACTTCATGAGATCATTGTAATGTTATAAAGGAATAGCTTTTTATTCTTATAAAACTAAATTTCTGTGTACATATAATAACATCGAGGAAATAATAATGTATTTTCAAAGAGTGTGCTCATTGCAGACACTATACGTGACCAATTTTATAATATCGAACAATTTTATATTAAACGAATATACATATAAGAATATATCCCCTGACTTACATACTTTCACCAATTCTTTTCAAGACAAAAACATTCTCTCCTTGAATTTTTCGTAAAGTAAGTAACTGTAAAGCTGTAAGCAGCTGCTGTAAAGCTTTTTTTTTATTTTAAATAAACAACAGTGTGCAAGAGGGCCGATTTATTAGATATTTGCGAGTGTATCACGCACGCGGGCACTAAGTTTGCGGCTAATTGCAGTCGATTATGATTTCTGAGGAATGTCCGCGCCGCGGCCGCGTGCTCGGACCACACCTTCATAATATCATATATATCTATATTTAGCTATGCAATAACATTTACTGTACCTATACAGCTACATGTTCATTGATCCCTGAAATAAATGAGGACATTAATACATTTAAGTTCCCAATAAGTTTGACATTCTTTTTAAATAAATTGTATCACTTATAATGCTAATAATTATGTCTTAAAGATTACCCAAATGTCAAGGCAGTGGTAGCCCAGTGGAAACCGAGTGAAGCGGGTTCAAACCCCGGGTCTCGCACCTCTGATATTTTCATGTGCGATTCATTTCTAACATGATTACCACTTGCCTTACGGTGAAGGAAAAACATCGTGAGGAAACCTGCATGTCTGAGAGAACCTAGCAAGTTTTCGAAAGACATGTGAAGTCCGCCAACCCGCACTTGGCCAGCGTGGTGGACTATGGCTTGATCCCCCTCGTATTGAAGGGAGGCCCGTGCCCAGCAGTGGGACGTCAAAAAGGGCTGAATACATACCCAAATGTCAAGTTAAAATTTTGGTATTATACGATTTTTTATAGTATTTATAATATTTTCTATCTAATTTTGTCCACTTACGCATAAATGTATTTTTTAAATTAATAATTTTATGCCGTTAATCGTCAATACAAATATATAAATAGATTGACACACACACAGGGACTTTTGCATATACCTATCATTAGTAAGTTCTTCGTTCGTAGTAAGTTCTTACTGTTTGGATCAGAATGACAGCATTTCAGATTAATATTTTTCATTTTTCATTTGTAAAAGTATATAGTAATAGTGTTGCTTAGTAATTTGTCTTTTTAAATAATAGCAAACTAAATTAAAATTATTACCCTTAATTAATTTTAATTTTAACTTTTTTAAATTACACATAGAACAATTATATGGATGAAATAATTAATATTATATTTTATAATTTTCCTTATGGTTATAAATGTAATGATGTTCTCCTAGCCGATTCCGGCTACGGCGGCCAATCTCATTGAGACTAGCCAACTGCGCAGGAGATATTATCTTTCTCTATTCCTATTACTTTCATACTCCGGTGGGACGACTGTTCGACACGACCGGTGAGAGTTAAGGCACAGGACCGACGGCTTTACGTATTCTCCGAGGCATGGGGGTGAAACACCGCCAACTTCCCAACTCCGGGCTGTTACTGAGACTTACTATACAGAAGGACTCAATAACTAAATTTTTGGCCCGACCTGGAACTCGAACCCAGGGCCTCCGGGTGTGCAACCGTACATGCTAGCCACTACACCACCGAGGCAGTTAAATATATATAATAAATAAATAAATATACAATAAATATAATAATGGCAACACTAAATATAAATTACTAATTAATATTTTTAAAATTGTAATAATTATAATAATAACAGCAAACATTAAATAAATAATATTCCATATTTAATTATAAAACTAATTAAAATTATAAAAATGTTTAAAGTTAAAACATATTGTAAGGTAATTGGTGCAATTTTCATTTTGTTATTTGTGAGTAGGCTGTCTGTAACAACTATACCTTCGAGACATCTAACACCTCAGTCTCTCCCGTGACCATGAATGTTGTAAAGCATTCGAAACGTCGGGAACCAAAAATCCAAATAAATCCGCGAAAAAATCCGAAAAGATAGTTTTATTTAAAATGTCAAATATTCGCGTAAACTAAGAAAGTACTATATTATACCTATGATATTAGATGTTATTAAAATGAAATGAAATTGTAAATGACTGACAATAATTGAGATATGAAAAAACCACGTATGAACCATTTAAAAGTATGCTGTTAGAATAGAAGTCTTTAATGTCGGCCTCTAGCAGGAAACTAAGCGTGTCACAAAAACTCCTCCATTGCACAGTCAATCATGTCAGAGCGGCATAATTAACATGTTTATTTCTCATCGCAGGAGTCCTGTACTGTGGCGCGCCCGCGCCGGGCTGGTGCCGCCTATAGACGTAGAGAATGGACTGAGCAATATTCTCATGAAGTTAACCACTCTCTAAAAAGAGAGAAAGCGAACCTGCGGCCAATACCTGTATTTTATTCCAATTTGAATTTATAATTGGAATGTAAAAAAATAATAATATTATTATAATGGAATATAAAACGGTTATAAATATCTATCTTCATTAATCGTATCTCAATGAATACAACACACTTCTGACCACACGTTCGTTTGTCCCTGCCTCGCCTTCCCGCCATTTTTAGCTGACGGCTGGCAAAGTAACAGTCAGTCCACTCTTTATGTCTATGGTGCCGCCACAGTAGGTAGGTAAGTACTGGAGGTTGCTCGGTGGTCGTAGTGATTTAAGATGACCCGTACGTCATCAGTCAGGTTTTTGCAACACGATGCTGAGCCATAAGTAATACGGTTGTATCTATGAGTACTAATGACTCTACGCATGTTTATGTATAAGGGAACTTATAAATCTTTCGCAATACCTTAAACATACATCTCGCTTTATAGCAATTACTTTGAAAAATGAATTAACTGCTATAAAATATGTTCGTATTCTTTGATTGAGAACAGCATACGTTTTGGATGCTGTTTTAGAGTTACTTAAAACTCTGAAGCAAATCCGCCGCAGTTGCATCGTGATTGCAGATGGATACAATTTTATTTATGAAGTATCTATGTATTAAGTAAATATATAATCTGAGGTTGTTACTTGTAACTCGAACGAGATTTACTTGATGATTTTCTATAAAGGTAGAATCACAGTTCCATATAATATGTGTTTTTAATATCCAAAAATAGAAAAAAAGATTCCCTTGAAAGGGTTTCAATAAACGTTACACTATGTAATATGAGATATTATTAGACGACACGTTTGGCTCAGTTTGTAGTGACCCTACTCGCTGTGCTGTGCGGTCGCGGGTTCGAGTCCCTCTGGGGGCATTCAGTTGTGTGGTGAGCACGAATGTTTGTACTCCAGTCATGGGTGTTTATATTTATAATATGTATGCATTTAAAATTATACGTATGTAGTGTATCAACTATCCGGTATCCATAACACGAGCCTCGTAGCTTACCATGAAACTAGATGGTGCTGTGTAATAATGTCCCAACATATTTATTTACTTATATTAAATTCAAATTCAATTCTATGGTATGATGGAATTCAAATGTGGTGATGAAGATAACCAACAAATGTGTATACAATAACATACATAATATGTCCCAAAGCAAGCACTCGTATTAATACCTACTCTTCATATTTTTTCACACAATTGCGAAGGTGTTATTGCAAAGAGACGAAATCGCATCATTCAACGTAAATATAGATAATATACACATATATAAGAGCGTCGCGAATTTGTCTATCTGTTCTCATCGGAGAATCGTGTGTCTGCGTTCTAATATAAAAAAAGATATGAGTGACTACGAAGACATTATGAAGTGATATTATTGGATCAGCAAACATTATTTCCATCACGAGTGACTCCTAAGTTCTAATGAAAACTTTAAACGTCTAGGCTGAAATAATTACTTCTTAATGGGCAGTAAAGATGTCTGAGTTCAGATTGCGCGGTAGAAATGTTAAGATAACTACAAGATGATATATGAGTAACTACGACTTTTATGTACGTTAGTAATTAATTAATAAACTTCAGATAAAGCTCATTAGCTATAAGTATTTAAAAAAAACTATTATCCAATAAAATATAATGTGCACTTAAACTTAAAACGTGCTTTTTGCTAAATACCAAGCTATAAATTAATCTTTCTCTCCTCCTATATAAAAGAACTGCCCCTATTAGAGAAACTTACGCGCAGAATAGTTTTGTTAAAATATGTGCAGGAATGCCGCGGACGCAACTGTACGCAATAACTAACACAAGCGTAAATCGCTCGTTACCACGTCTTGGGCAAAGGTCTTCATAAATACATTGCGCGCGCGCAGACAGTGCCCAGTACGCTCGTAGATCCAATTAATTGGTGTATACGAGCAGTTCTCTCACCGAGACTTGAAGTGCGAGGCACATGTTCGTGTCGTTTTCAAAAAGGGTGTAATTTAAACTGTTATCTGATTCATTTTAGAACTACGTCGAACTTTCAAACGATTCTTCAAATAAAGCATTCTAGTAGTTGGCAGTAGCATAGAATAACAAGAGTGTAAATGGGTTTTATCCGGTCCGAGTTAGAACTATACCACATTCACCACTCGCTACAACTACAGTTATAAGCTGTATGGCTTATTGAAATATATAGCAGCGCTGACCGTAAAGCTATAAATGATGCCCAGTTATAGCAGTGCGAGTGTTCTGACAGAGTGTAATGGGCAGGAAATAACATGGCTTTCAGATACTGTCACATGTGCAAGAAATAATTATTGAGAATATAACATTGCTATGGTAGCTTAAATAGGTCTTAAACTGTTTTTTTTTTTACCAAGAAAATACATATTATGTACATATTTCATAAAATATTTCAGCCCTATTAGCGTACTATTTCTGGAATCCCCTCAATATGTAAAGTGAAATAAACCAAAATCCACGACGCCTAGCTACATACCATTTAGCGAACTTCACGTACTCGTATAATAACGTGAATTTTTAACTGTTTAAACTTATGAAGCAAAGTCAGTTTGACAATAATTAAAATAATAGAGAAAAATTATTCATGTTATCACATTGGGATTTTAAGAGAGAGAAGTATAAATATACAATCCATGATCACAGAAATTTAACTTATTCTAAAATTACTGAATAAATAAAAAGTACCCAGCAGTGTCTAGGAGTGTTTTGTAAGTTGTATGTTACTTCACAGTTCTATGCACTGAGCGTTGTAATGTCGCCTTCCCCAATATCCCCATACAAGGAACCAATTACAGAGTGAGTGTGACATGTTAACATTGCAGAGATCAAAAATAATCGCATCATAGATCACGATAATGTGATCTGATGAGTCTGGTCGATCTTGGCCACTTGCCGCCCATTAGAATGCAGGCAATGTTTACAGGCGGTAGTTACACGCTCCGCCACCAGCCGCACGCTAACAAGTGTTCGTGTAACGGCTATTACCTAAGCTGTAAAGTAACAGCTTTTTGTAGCGTATTTATAAGGCAAAGGGTGATAATGTGCATATAAGATCACATAAAATGTTTTAACAGAAATTTAAACCCCATTAGTTGTTACAACTAAACACAATTAACTACCGTTGGCAAATAATTATTACTAGTCCCATTTTTTTTCTTAACCAGTATTTACGGCGTCAATTTTTTATTTTTTGAAATTACTTTATTATTTTTATATAAAAACTTATTAGCACTCTCTCACTTCACCATCATCTCACTTCAGGCCACAGGCCTCTTCTCAGTGCAAAGAAGATTAGACCATAGTCCACACTTTACACATCTTTCGGAAACTAGTTAGACTCTTTCTAACATTTAGGTTTCCGTGCCATATTTTCATTCACAATATTAACAAATTGTAATCATGATCAAAAGTGTATATACATTATACATATTTGTGGATACATTAAGTTCTCCATTGTTACTCAATAGACTTTCGTATAAGGAGTCGAAGTTAATTCACGACAATTCTAATTCGATTTATGATCCGGAAACCTTTCAGGTTTATAATGATAAAAAGAAAAAGGGATGAAAGCTTAAATCGAATATAATTGTCTTTAAATTATTGCCATCTCAATTATTTCCTACTATTTCAATTGATATTTCTATGGCTGGATTACTCAAATGCTGATGTGCCACTCTTGTAAAAATGAACATCAAACATAGCATTCTAAAGCGCGCAAACTAACGTCTTTAACAAGGCTTTATTGGGATCTGATAAAACTTAATTATTAATTAAATGCTGACCCTTCCGACTGACGCCCGAGTGTTGCGCTCAGAGACTTTTTCAGTACATTAATTATATGATAAATTATTGCTTGGTTTAGCACACAATCGGCTGTATACATAGCTGTACGAGGAGAACTTTGAATCAAAGGTCATTAGTTTTTTGGAAAAACAAGTATGTCATAAATGTTTATAGGATGTGTTGAGTGTCGTCGGTGTCGGACACACAGGGCGTCGGCGACATCAAAGCGCGTTAATTGCCGCTAATTGGCTGGATCACGAGCTGCCGAGCTTCCAAGCAGCCGAGCACCGCGGCCCGCGCTCTCCCCCCTCCCCCTACCCCTCTCCACGCTATATATCACTGTAACAAGAAACAGCTTGTTATATCTTGTTCTGTATTTGGCACTACGATTATGCGTTCATAATCCTTAATTGGAAACAGTTATGTTTATTTTCTATAAGCTTTCGATGAACGTGCATCGAATGATATAACATTTTTGCTCACAATTACTTTGAATCAAAGGCATGTATCACAATATTGTAAATACTAGTAAAAACGTATGATAGTTATCTTAATTCTTTTACTACAACATGACTGGCTTTATTAGTCACCAAAAATTTCTTAGGCGGTTTTTTTTTCTATCCTCTATGGTTTTTCACTCTCCCTTAAATCATCTATTCGTCAATCAACAATATTTTCAATGATTCTTTTGAGTTTGACCTCGTGCGAACAACAATAGAATATGAGACAATTATATAGTACCGATTTAATTAAGGACAATAGTTTTGTGCTATATCCGAAATGTCACATTGATCATTCACAAATGATATACTCGTAGATAAAAAAATATTATAAGGTCAAAGTGGAAGATAACTTCATTACTCTGGTAGTACCACAAATAATATTTTTAAATATTCATTTTTTTTTAACTGTAATAGAGTTGTTAATTATGTTATTTACATGTTACTTTACATGAACATACGAATATATACATATGTATTTCATGTCTTGACAGTAGCGTTGTGGCGGCGCGGGGTGCGGGGTGGTCGGCGGTCGCTACCACTTTAAATCTACCAAAAAGAGCACTCCTCGCGGCTGACACTATCGCTGCTGCTACCGACCACTCTCGGTCTGACCGCAATCGTCGTCCGAAAGATAAACTAGATGCGACATGTTGGATTTCTATTTAAAAATACAAAATACGTAGTGAAATCACATGGTACGTCAAAGCATTAATCTAGTTGTTTGTAAGTTCATAAATTATACATATGTTTATTTGTTCTTCTTCAACTTTCATCGGATTTTTTTCTGCCTAACCTATGTAGGTGAAATAACTATGCTTCAACTTTTATTAAATCTTAAATATATTAAATTTACTAGCATTGCCCGTGGCTCCGCCCCGCGTTCAGATGACCAAAAACCAAATTCTTAGGTTTTATATATTAGTATACTCTTACATTGCAGTTTTTGTATTTTTTCTCAGAAATTAGACATTTTCTCGAGGTAAAAAGTATCCTATATGTTGACCCGGATAACCAGCTATCATCATACCAAATTTCATTAAAATCTGTCCAGTGGTTTTCTCGTGATGCGGTAACAGACAGACAGACAAAAATTCTAAATACTATAGATTCGGCCTCTGTATCGATAATAATGTCTATTTCAATTAGATTTTCTAAAAAATATTTGATGTACAGATTCGACTTAGTTACAATTTTATTATATGTATAGATTAAAACAAATATATGTCTAAAACCTAAATGATTAAATTAAATAACCAAGTAACCTAACTCATACGATCAATAAGCAAGAAAATAAGTTTTAGCCGTGAGCCACGTAACGAGATACTTATCTACCTAAATTGTGAAAATAATACATCTCTGTGTGTCCCTTCCATTTAAACAGATATCGCTGTGAAGGAGCGTGATAGCCTTTTTAGCGAGTTAGCGCTTAATCTGCGTATGCTTTTAGCCTCACGTTACGCTAATTAGCCGGCGACGTCGAGCTGGCTCGGCCGACTGGAAATTAAACGATAAATCGTCTGTCTGTAATTAAGCAAATTTCTCCATATCCCTTGAATCTTCAATTGAAGAAGTAGAGTTAGCAAAAATAATTTAATATCGTTTAACAATAAATAATAATGATATGTGGTTAAATAAAATTACACGCTTTCTGAGTTTACATAGTTATAAATGAGCGCAAGCGCATTACAACCAAAGCTACTACGCTTTTAACTTTTAAGATTGTATGATATTTTCAACCCTTTTTACACATATTATTATCATAACTTACTATAGCGTCCACTGAAACTGCCCAGTGCCCACTGGAGTCTACACACACGTGCAGTATTGCGTGTTTTAAGTGACCCATGATGAGGTGAATGTTTGCTTTCTTATAGACCTCCGATAACTTTACCTGAAGAATATATTATGATGTTTAGGCTCTTATCAATAGAAGCGCTCGGTACAGTTAATATGTTCATGCGAACGCTTTTTACCTATATTTTAATTTTATTTTATTCATTTTAAATTATTTCTTTATAAGTGAGTTGAATTCCTTTGATCGACCCTTACCTTCACCAGAATTAAAAAGAAGTCTAAGTTGTTTTGAACATTCAATCTCGTCAGAAGAAGCGCCATTAAATTCGCCTCAGCAGTAATAATAATAAATAATAATAATTAGCAGTTTAATAATAATCTCAGCAGTACCCAAGATAATACTAACAGACATATTTTTTAACCGTTATTTGGTTTTTCGTTGTCTGAATAATAGCCATAAGACGTGCGTAGTCACTGACTACCACACATTTATACTTGTACTTACTTGATACGACAAATTATAATAGAAAAATATGTTCTTAAAATGTGTGTATGAGTATGAAAGAGTATGGAACAAATATTGTTTTTTTTTTAAACCGACAGTGTTGCAAGCAACAGCAGTCCCAGGCACGCCAACAGTAAGTAATATGTCATCCACACTCCAGTCTCTACATGGTATCGTGACAATTTAATTTATTTAATCCCCGATCGGATCGATGTGACAGATCCATTACTGATCAATATTATAATTAAATAATTAAACAACAAGTAATAAAATCAGATAGAGCTAAAACAAAAAATCTTAACGGAAGATAAAGCGCAGTGCGGACGGTGTGCCAATTTTCGTTAGCAATGTGTACATTGTGCGGTATTGCTGTAAAAATTTTTAATTAATTAATTCTAGTTTCAACTAATATGACTGCAGAAGAAAACAAAATGTGCCCATTAACTGACGTAACTAACTTTACACTTATGGAAGTTATTTTAGAAGAAATATGGTATTGTACTTATAAATGGTATCTCATAGTTTTACAGAAAAACTCCGTCGAAATGTTTCTTTTTAAACAATTGAAAAAGAAACTATGTAATCTCCTCCAGGCAGGTAAGTCACTGTAAACATACATACATATACCTACCGTCTATTTTTATAATTCCTACTTAGAAAAAAATTATACTAGCATAGTCTAATTTCCACGTCGCGTTTTGCTTTCGCATTTATCTATTATGCAACACATCTCATATACTATAATAAAACAGTAGAGGTCGAATGTCTGTACATAGCAAAAAAATGCTAAAAACCTAGTCAAGGGGATGTAAGAAGACAAATAGAACAAATCCAGATTTTTTTCAAATTTTTTGTTTCTCTGTCTGTTTGTCTGTTTGTACGGTCTAATCTCCGACTCTATTGGACCGATTTAAATGAAATTTTGCATGGTGGTACCTTATATCCCCGGGCAACATCTTCGATACTTTTATCCCGAAAAATTAAATAGTTCCTGTGGGATAGTTAAAAAACTATAATAACTTATACAACTTATGCACCTAATTTAGTAAAATTTAACATTCTAATACCTTATGTTGCCGGTCAAACAACAGGTTACTTTTCATCCGGAAAAAATGAACGGTTCCCGTGGGAACTAATAGATCTCCATTAGTGTTTTTCTAGAGGCGAACCCGAGCGAAGCGAGGGTGAGCCGCTAGTATCTAATATCTCTGTTTTTTTTTTATAAAGAGAGATTTTTTCAGATGTACCCACACTATAAAAGTATTTTGTTTTTTTAATATGATAAAGTTTCATCACGCATGAAATTTCATGATACAATTCAGAATGTAAAATAATTGTATATATAAGCGGAATTTTAAATATAACATATTTATAATGACACGTCCTTTCCCATACATACGCGAGATAACAATAACTGATGAGCAAAAAGCTCGTGTAATATGAGAGCTAATTAAATATTTGTTCCGGCCCCAGCTCGCACCCGCCGCCAATTAACATTCTAGCCTCTCGCGCGTCCGCGGAGCTGAGCTTTGATTACTGCCTGCTTCCATAAAAACATCTTTTCTAAAGTTCCAGCTAGAATTTTTTTATGCACTTATAAGCAATTTTAAAAGTTTATCACAACATGATTACCTCTAAAGACAGTACTTTTGAAATCTTTGTTGGACCTTAAAAATACTACATCATACATAATTTTGTTCAAGGTTCAAGTTTAAACATATTTTTGGAGCAAAAGCTAACAAAAATTGTTTACTTTTTTTACCCGACTGGGCGAAGCCTAAAGGAAGGCTTTATCATTAAAAATCAAAATGGCTGATCTTAGACGTCAATTTGTGTGTCTTGAAAAATTTTTTTCCATCCGAATCAATTAGTGTGGGGTATCACAATACAGGTTTTCAATAGTAGATTACAAAATTATATTCAACTTATAAGTTTAAAAGTAATTCAGGATAAGAAATTGTTAAATAAAATTAAAAATGTCTATGTGACCAAAACTAAAAAGCTGTAAATAAAAAATAATTTATAAAAATAAAAAATCTGACTGCGTAAAAAGCGAACTAAAAAGTTGAGAACAAGTTGACAAAGGAATACATTATTATGCAGTCGGAGACATATATGTGTACACAAGTATATGTACAAGTTTTATTGTAGTTGCGAGTATGTCAGTCGAATTTGTTTATTGGAAATTATTTTTTTATAAAAAGCAATTATAATTTATATTTTAAAAGGAAAATTTATTGAATCTAATGATTTATTAAGAATAGATATTAAAAGCTTTAGTTGCACATATTTAAAATATATATATATATATATATATATATATATATATATATATATATATATAGCATTGCCCGCAGCTCTGCCCGCGTTCAGATGACAAAAAACCAAATTTTTAGGTTTTACATATTGGTATACTCTTACATACAATTTTTGTATTTTTTCTCAGAAATGAGATATTTTCCCGCGGTAAAAAGTATCCTATATGTTGACCCGGATAACCAGCTATCACCATACCAAATTTTTTAAAAATCCCTCCAGTAGTTTTTCTGTGATGCGGTAACAGAGAAATAGACAGACAGACAAAAATTCTAAAAACTATAGATTCGGCCTCTGTATCGATAACAATGTTTATTTCAATAAGATTTTCCAAATAATATTTAATGTACAGATTCGGCTTGGTTACAATTTTATTATATGTATAGACTAGCAGAACCCGCGGCTTCGCTCGCGCTAAAACTACAAAAAATCTCTAGAAAGGTAGTTTCATACAAACTTTCAGCCCCTATTTTCCCCATATATGGGATGAATTTCGAAAAATTTTAAGACACGTATTTATTTAATTTTATTGAAGAGCATTAATACCAAGTTTCAAGTAATTCTGATCATAAATCATTTTTTGGGTTGTATTATAACGTGTTTTCCTGTGGAAATGAGATAATCTTCTGCGGTAAAAAGTAGTCTATGTCACTCTCCAGCACTCCAACTACATACAAAAAATCACGCCAATCGGTCACTCTGTTTCGACGTGAAAGAAGGGCAAACAAACAAACACATTTTCACATTTATAATATTAGTATGGAAGTATAGACGTAAATAGATAAAATACATCATTTCGGCTTTATTAAAGTAAAACGTGTATTTTTTACCAATAGAATTGACATTTAAAAGACAAAAATTCTAAAAATTATAGATTCGGCCTCTGTATCGATAATAATGTCTATTTCAATAAGATTTTCCAAAAAATATTTAATGTACAGATTCGGCTTAGTTATAATTTTATTATATGTATAGATAAATAAAATAAAAAAAAAGTTGGCTGTCACTGGATACCCGACAGGTGTAAAACATCTACATATTATGTTAATAACAAACATATTAGTTATACATAATTTATAAAAACCTATAACGAAATATGGAGTAAAATTAAGAAAAAATAGTTTCGTTAATAAAATCAATTTATTTTTCTTCTTATTCTAATAAAAATTATTATTATTACAAAATTCTCATATAAATATATAATTTAAAAAAATAAATTATTATTATCATATAAAAACATAAATTATTATTCATAAATAGAATAGAAAATATGTAAGTATTTTAATATAGACTGTTTTACAATGGAGCGAGTGTTCGGTGTAGTATACGCACACACACAAGGGAATCGAGAGCGGTGACGTACGAGTACAGCGTCACGCCGCCGATTGCCGTCACACCAGGAGTCGATTTTACTGCTAAGACGCGTCAAGAGACGTTTCACATCAATTAATTAAATTATTATCTATCATATGATTAAAATTATTTTTTTATATAAAATAAGGCCTTTATAAGTTTCTTAAGATGTAATGGAGAACGTGAGCAAGAACGCGAACAATATCTGGTACCGCACAATTTCCACAATGCACGGAGGACGCGAGGTCCGGCCAGAACCTGTCCGAACTCATTAACCTGTCCCTAACTAATTATTATCAGCAGACTCTCTCGCGCCAATTTATTGCACGCTGCAAGGACGTGCCGCATCGACCGATATTGCCATACCTATAAGTCGAGACTCCTACATGTAGATATTTGACCGATTTCAGAAAAAAGAAAGTATGTACCTGCTTAATGCGCAAATATACAAAAAAACCGTTCTATTATGCTATTACAAGCTTCTTTATTCTATGATTATCAGAATAATAATGATGAATTAATTTGACAAAAAATATAGACAAATTTTTCAACTCAGTTTTTCAACATTGGGAAACGATGTTACAATATAGTTAGCTAAGTTATTATAGTGGTTTCAGTCAGTTCAAAAGTCGCTTCTTAATATTACTACTTCTACTCGTAAGTAAGTAATATATATTCCCATATGTTTCACTTACAGGCAGCAAATCTCTCAAGGTAAAATAAACCGGTCGATGTGCAATAACCAATTATTTTTAAAATAGCCGGCTAAATCAAAAATATTCTGCTCTAACGATACCCCGACATGGGGAATGCGCCGTGAGTCGATGAGGCTGCGCGTGAGTGGAGGACGCTGCAATATCGCACAGCGAGACTGTCGACTACAGACACCGGACTGATGCTCGCGCTTGAAAACTAACATCCCACACACTTTGTTGCTCTTTTAATATAAATTATATATTCTTTATTGCTATTTTGAAGTTAGCGATACAATTGATATATTGAAAAATGTGGCAAAGTTAGAATTATCTTCAAGAGAGATCTCTTAGGGTCCACCTATACAAGGGCATATTAATACTATATATAAGTTAAATAATTATAAACTCATGCACGTAATGTGCGGTAGGAATATATCGCCTATTGTAAAGTGCACGCTACTGACAGCTTCTAGCATTTTTTCAGAAGATGAAAAACAACTAATACTACTACTAACAGCTAATAGCTCAAGGAAATCATTTGATGTGACAAGATAAAAAGTAGCTCAGCTTACTCTCAGTGTTTATAAATCTTTTGCAAAAACCTAAGTTGATACATTTGCTGCATTGTTGCGAGAGAGAAGGAAAAACAGCAAGCACATTCATAGCTATACTAATAAGGTACTAAGTATGGACAATACGTGTTGCATATTAATTACTTCTTATATTATATATACAGAACTATTTTCATCATTTAAAGTGGCTCCTTTTTTTCTTTAGTTTTTGCAGCGCCTTTAGATAATACTAAACTATCTTGTATTAGTAAATAGCATCATCGACTTGTGTAATAATTTTTATTTAGATTAGTCATCGAATGGAGGCTTTATTGTTTTGTTACTTACATAGTTGCAATTTTTTATTAAATCTTACAAGTTTTGAAAGTTTAAAAAATATATTCTAATTTTGATAAATACTTCATATGAAACCAGATTAGTCTAACATATCAGCTCTATTGAAAATATATATATATATATATATATATATATTGCTTTTTTTCAGAAGTAGAAATAACTTTTACTTGCCTATTTTAGTTCCTTCAGTACGCTCCAATACTAATATAAATGTTTGGTGATGAGAACTATTTTTATCGCGAATGTATGAGATAAAGCATGTAGTAAAACCAATTAAGTTTAAATATAAATTACATATCGAAGTATACCGCGCGGACGGGGGTGGGTAAGGGAGCGCGAGGGGGAGGGGGGTGCATCGAGTGTGGCGGTAGAGATATAATTGGCAGAGCAGCGGCGCGCACGCAACTCGAAAGCACCACACGCGATCCTTAGCCTACTCGATGCTGTCTCTACGTACATCGCCAAACTGCACGAGCTTAGCTATTTATTATAAATAAACACAATTTCTGTTCTAATATGTATAAAGAAGAATAACGGATTAAATAAATATATAAATGAATGATTAAATAAATAAATAAATTCACAAACAAAGAAAAACTTTCAATTTAGGTTGTCATAGATATTAGTACACATAGATATAATGTTAGATAATATATGTAACATGAAAGTCGAGTATGTTCCTTTGTGACAAAATTTAAAAATTTACAAGATATATTCGCAAATAAATAACTAAAAAAAATAATAACCAATCATAAAAAAGGTAACTTAGTAAATTATATGTTAAAATTAATTATTTAGTAAAAAGTAAAATAATTAAATTCATAACTACTGTACATTTTATGTCCGCGTGGAACAGTGGGATGAATACTAGTCGCATTCCCGCGTTTAGTCGAATGGCATTGTCGTTTCTTTGGTCGAAAAACGAGCCAACTCTCCTATCACCAGTAGATACTATGTTCCTAAAGATCGGAGGTCGGAAACATACAGGTTTTATACTTCCTGTGACTCTTGCTACATGTATCTGTCACTGACTGCATAACACTATGTTCCGTCATCAAGTTCTTCCCATTTTTGTTAATGATTTCTTTAATTCAGCTATTGAATTTTTTGGTTGTTATTGTTAATTATTCTTCTATACATACAATAAAATTCTAACGAAGCCGAATCTGTACATTATATATTTTTTGGAAAATTTTATTGCAATAGACATTATTATCGATACAGAGACCGAATCAATAGTTTTTGTCTTTCTGTCTGTTACCGCATCACGGAAAAACCACTGGAGGGATTTTAATGAAATTTGGTATGGTGATAGCTGGTTACCCGGGTCAACATATAGGATACTTTTTACCGCGAGAAAATATCTCATATCTTAGAAAAATACAAAAACTGCAATATAAAAGTATACTTATAGGTAAAACCTAAGAATTTGGTTTTTGGTCATCTGAACGCGGGCGGAGCCGCGGGCATTGCTAGTAAACTATAACTTATATAGTTATTGATCGAGCGAGTAAAGCATCTTTGCTTCAAGCCTGGCAAAATTTGCTTTCCTCTCTCAGTTTGTAGGTACTCCTCTACAGCACGGTAATATATGCATAATAGCATTACCGTGTCTACAGGTCGTATTATATAACCGATCTGGACGAAACTCTATATACAGATTTTTGTCGTCGAGGATATTTGATTGGAGCGGTACTTCCTCTAAAATAATTAATACCCACATACCCAATGACATGACGTTATCAAGATAAATCTAAAGAAGTATGTAAGTATCAAAATCGGATTAGTAATAGCGTGAAAACTAAGGATCCGACGGTACATCTACATACATTCATACATACATACATACATACATACATACATACATACATACATACATACATACATACATACATACATACATACATACATACATACATACATACATACATACATACATACATACATACATACATACATACATACATACATACATACATACATACATACGTACGTACGTACGTACGTACAAGTATAGGTCAAAACATTAACCTCTTTTGGGCTTTACCGCAGTCGAATAAAAACTGATTTATCGTATTTCCTCAAAAAGATCATTAATAATTAGGAAACCCAACTCAGTTAAAAAAACTCCCATCGCACAGTGGGACAGAACCGTGCGTACCGTCTCAAAAATCTGTAACTTTTTTGTTGATTGAAGTAAATCGCTGAAATTTGGTATGTAGTGTCTCCAGAGTATATACAATCCAATAATGAATGTATCATTGTCAAATGTTTAATAAATAATATAATATAAAATAAAACAAAATAAAAATGTATTATTTTAATATTAAACCATGGTTTGGTTAACTTATTGAATTATAATTTTACAGTTTTATGATATTAATAAACCTATTTTATGTTATTTTATATTACATATGAATCTTACATTTAAATAAATGACAAATATATAATAACCCACTCCAAAAATATGTTTTACAAATAATGTAGGAAATTATTTCGATTTAAATAGCTAAGAGGTTCTTAGCTTCCTCTAACAATTTCTTGGATATAGTGACTGATGGTTTTCTGATACTTGATATATAAGGATCTGACGTAAATAGAAGACCATGAAATACATCTTCGTTTGTTGCGGACCTAGAGCATTTTCTAGCATGATGCAATTTCAATTTTTTATAATCTTTATTACGCGATTCTTGGGCATCCTCAGATAAATGACCAATGGGCAGAACTGCAAAATGTCTTATTATACTTTCCCCATGTATTAAGATTTTATGTACTGAAGAAGGCATATTATACCACATATATTTTGTTACGTACAGTTGTGCCGTTGCACGAGTATATTCACCAAATTTTTCTGGATTTACAGCAATACCGGATGCCATGGTTTGCAGAATAACATAGAACCTTTTAATAAGTTCCTCGTCAACCCCTGTAATTTCTGAAGCGCAGTAGTAGTTCTCAAAAAAACGCCGAGCTGTATTGCCGTCATTACTGTTTCCACTTCCTTGTCGGGGCTTATCAACGTGCAATCCCATCCGGCTTCGAAACAAACTTTGTACAAGCTTTTTCTTGTCTTCTTCAAATTGTACCTTAAATTCACCGTCTAACCACGATATATTATTACTAAAGAAACGTTCTTTAGTTCGGTTACATTTGGTCCACCGATCGTTAAACGCTGTTATAAGCGTTTTTTGAATACGTTTCACAATTAATTCACTTTTTTCAGACGATGAATGGTGGTGTTGTTCTAAGTATTTTTGAATATCTTCTGATTTTGATCCATGGCCAATAAAAAAATCGCATAATACTCGTCGAGGCACAACAAATTCACTCATTTTGTTTATATTTTTAACTACTTTTTTTTACCGAGGTTGGTGAAGACTATATTATGTTAAAGCACACTAAAGTACTGGTAAACGACAACGTAAATCAATAACTTTTATACTGAAATTTCGTGCGAAAAAATATTACTGTCTAGTGTCATTATCAAGTTCCTAACCACTATCTATGAAGGTGGTTAGTAGTAGGTAGGTACTGATAATGTACACTAACAACTATAACTAGATACCACTTGCTCCCTTTTCCTTCACCGCGATAGAGAAATACATAAACTATATGAGAAACATGTAATTCACACAGTGATAACAAAACATTAACCACATCTGACCGCACCATAAAAAAAATATACTACATACTAATACATTACCCAAAACTCCCACTTTACCTAAAGATTGAGTAAATAGATAATATTGTTTAAGAAAAAAAGGTCAAAAGTGATCTAAATATCCAAAAATCTCATTAATCAGAACTAAAATAATGTTTGGAATATTTTGTATTTTCTCCCCATTAGCCATTTTTCGTTTTATTTCAAAGGGGGCAGATTCGGGCACTCAATTTTTTTTGCCCTGACTTTTACATTAGCTGCTCTATACGATGCTATCAAAATTACGACATGGGCAGACACCGCTAACTGTCAAAAGTCTATGCAAAGTTTCTAATAAGGATAGAATATTAGGTCCTGAAATAAAAATTCTTTACCTCCCCAGGTTTCACATAATGGTTCACTTAAATTATTTTTAAATAGAGTACTTCATCACCATTCTAACCATATATCACACTTACAAATTTGCTGGTAAAGTAATGCAAATATGACCATGTAAACTGGTGGAATTGTGTTCTACATAATTGACATAATTTTGAGCGTCAACTTGCAAGCCTTATTCTAATACAAAAAATGAGAAATAGTGTAATTCAACTGCTATATAATATGCATTGAACATTCAGTTAGACATATGCATTAACAAAATTTTCAATATAGAACATTACGAAAAGCTATTTTTGAGACGGTACGCACGGTTCTGTCCCACTGTGCATCGTGACAATAACAACTTTTACAATAAAAACATGTACCCTGTGGCTCTTTCTTTACATTTACGTCACTACAAGACATTGCCCCTTCATACAAGTATACGACACTATTGATGTATATACTTGCGTCTTCAGCCCTTTTTAACATTCCACTGCTGGGCTGGGTCTCCCTTTAATACGAGGGGGAGCAGGCCATAGTCCGCCACGTTGGCCAATTGCGGGTTGGCGGACTTCACATGTCTTTCAAAAACTTGCTAGGTTCTCTCAGACATGCAGATTTCCTTACGATGTTTTCCTTCGCCGTCAGTAAGTGGTAATCATGTTAGAAATGATTCGCACAATATCAGAGGAGCGAGACCCGGGATTTGAACCCGTTTCACTCGGTTTCCCAAGCGAGCGCGTTACCACTGGGCTACCACTGCCTTGAGAATACGTATATACTTACAAAGTGAAAAATAATAAACCTCTCAGACATACTTCCGATCGTACATATAGGTAATTTACTCGTAATATCAACAAACTGGCGCAAACAAACAGTCTCATATGCTTTGTTTATTTTTCTACCTAATTACACGTTACAGAGCACACAATGGCAGCTAATCTGGTATTAGCCATTTAATAGTTTACCTAATGTGTAGTTTTTTGCAGGTTATTTCCTAAACATAATTAAGAGATCATCGTCTAATAATGCGCTGTCTGCGAACATTACTGACAAATGCCGAGAGCCTCCCCGCCCACCGCGTGTTTTGCTGCAGACCTACTATTAAGGGTTGCTTGGTGGAACGAAACCGACAATTACATGAAGTATAAAGCATCGAAAATGGCACTGCCAAGTCATTTTAGAGGCAAATCGTACCAAGTGTCGGTTTGAAGTAGATAAAGCAGAATAATATTATTTAGAACAGAGGATGGTTCGATGGACGTTGGAGGTGCTGCTGGCGTGCGGTCTCCTGGCCAGTCTTCACGCGAGTGTGGAAGTAATGAAAGACGTCACTCTGGGATTTGGTGAGGCTCTACAGCATTGTAGAGAAAAAGTAAGTTTCGGATAATATATTAAAGTGTTAAAAATTCTTTGCAATGTATAATTATGATATTGGATCTATTTCTGTATTTCATACTTCTAAATAAATCGATTTTTGTTCAGGATATTTTCGCTGATTAATTTGGTTTTTGGTTCCCGACGTTTCGAATGCTTTACAGCACTCGCTCCCGTGACCATGATTACTGTAAAGCATTGGAAATGTCGAGAGTCAAAAATCAATATAAATCCGCGAAAAGATCCGAACAGATACTTTTATTCTAAGTGACTGGAAATGTAGTTATGAACATACTAAATATAAATTTCTAAAGTTAAGCAAGTTATTGAAAAATTTATAATAATTAGACGCAGTAGCTATTAGACTATACCTGTAGCAGTGTACAATACATATATACATATGTACAATACATATATATAGTATACAATACATATATTACGGCTCTCTGGCACGTACCTTAGTACTCTCACGCATGAAGTTGCAATAATGAAATACTTTTCAACTAACTTAGAATTTACTATCACAATTATAATTAATGACCAATTAATATTTTATCATACCAACTATTTTTTTTAATATTGGAACGTCTTTATCTTTAAAATAACAACGATATCCATTTTATTATTATTCATACAAGCACGATATAAGTAGATAAAACTATATCTATTTCTAAATACCTATATACATATAGTATATTTCAAATTACTTGAGATGTTATCACATCTCACATATATCTATACCCATATATAGAATCGAAGTGTCTGCCTGTAATGTCAAAATAAAAGCTTTTTACTAAATAAATACATATGAAATTGGTTATATACGTTACTTATAAGAAAAATACAACTTTTAAAATGTTTATCCATGTGTCTGTTCCAATTAATTTTCGAAACGGATGAACTGATTTTGACGAGACTTTCACTGGTAGACAGCTGATGTTATAAGGTGTAACTTAGTACTTTTATCTTAGAAATAGAATTAGGGTTCTCCTCAAAAATATTAAAAAATTGCTATCCCTCGGACGCCCCTGAGCGAACCGAGGGTAAGTCGTTAGTTTGAAATAAAAACAAATATAATGAACAATCCCACAAATTAGGTATTTTCACAGTGAAATAACCTAACTGAAATTATACATTTTTATTTGCATAGAGTCAACTATCAGAAGACAAGATGGAGCAATTCTTCCACTTCTGGCGCGATGACTTCAAGTTCGAGGACCGGGAGCTCGGCTGCGCCATCAAGTGCATGAGCTCGCACTTCAACCTGCTCACCGACTCGCATCGCATGCACCACGAAAACACGGACAAGTTTATTAAATCCTTTCCGAACGGTAGCTCAAATCAGTTATCAATAATAATTATTATTATTTTATATTCATACTAGCGGCTCACCCTCGCTTCGCTCGGGTTCGTCGCGAGGTACGTTTTAAATAGATATAA